>NW_022045892.1:65304-89160 GCF_001654015.2 Drosophila navojoa
AATATGTAATAGCCCAATGCTGAGCCTTACACACTCAGCAATAGATACATTAGATTTAAGGGTTGATATACATGAGTCTGGGTATATAAACCCAGGCTCAGAATAATAAAGATCAATACGAACTAAACACCATCATAGTGAAGTGTATTCATTCACTCTTTCTGTACTAGGTAGTGGATAGCAATCCCGATCCGGAATGCACGCTGCTCAGCTATCTGCGCGACAAGCTGCGTCTGTGCGGCACCAAGCTGGGCTGCGGCGAGGGGGGATGTGGCGCGTGCACCGTTATGATCTCGCGACTGGATCGGCGCAGCAATCAGATACAGCACCTGGCCGTGAATGCCTGCCTGACGCCCGTCTGCGCGATGCACGGCTGTGCGGTGACCACGGTGGAGGGCATAGGCAGCACACGCACCCGGCTGCATCCGGTCCAGGAGCGTCTGGCCAAGGCGCACGGCTCGCAGTGCGGCTTCTGCACGCCCGGCATTGTGATGTCCATGTACGCGCTGCTGCGCAACGCGGAGAAGCCATCAATGCGCGACCTTGAGGTGGCCTTCCAAGGGAATCTCTGTCGCTGCACCGGCTATCGGCCCATCCTGGAGGGCTACAAGACATTCACCAAGGAGTTCGCCTGCGGCATGGGCGACAAGTGCTGCAAAGTTAGTCGCAAAGCATGCGGCGGGGCGGACAACACAGATCACAAGCTCTTCAAGCCCAGTAAGTTCCAGCCCTTCGATCCCAGCCAGGAGCCCATCTTTCCGCCGGAGCTGCAGCTAACAGCCACGTATGACGAGGAGAGCCTGGTCTTTCGCTCAGATCGAGTGACCTGGCATCGGCCGACACAGCTGAAGGAGCTACTCCAACTGAAGGCTGACCATCCGGCGGCCAAGCTGATTGTGGGCAACACCGAGGTGGGCGTGGAGGTGAAATTCAAGCACTTTCTCTACCCCGTGCTCATCAATCCGGCAAAAGTGCCCGAACTGCTGGAGGTGTGTGAATCGGAGGAGGGTGTCTACTTTGGTGCAGCCGTTAGCATCATGGAGATCGATACATACCTGCGCAAGCGCATCGAGGAGCTGCCCGAGACGCAGACGCGCCTCTTCCAGTGCGTTGTGGACATGCTGCACTACTTTGCCGGCAAGCAGATCCGCAACGTGGCGTGCCTGGGCGGGAACATAATGACCGGCAGTCCCATCTCCGACATGAATCCCATACTGACGGCAGCTGGCGCTCGCCTGGAGGTGGCCAGTCTAGCGGGGGGCAGGCGCTCGGTGCACATGGGCGCCGGCTTCTTCACTGGCTATCGACGCAATGTTATCCAGGCCGATGAGATTCTGCTGGGCATCCACTTGCAGAAGACCACGCCGGATGACCATGTGGTGGCCTTCAAGCAGGCGCGACGCCGCGACGACGACATTGCCATCGTCAATGCGGCAGTCAACGTCAAGTTCCGGGCTGGCTCCAATGTGGTGGAGCGCATCCAGATCGCATTTGGAGGCATGGCACCCACCACGGTGCTGGCGCCGCGCACCTCGGAGCTGATGGTGGGCCAGCCCTGGAGCCAAACATTGGTGGAGCGCGTATCGGAGAGTCTGTGCAAGGAGCTGCCCTTGGATGCCTCAGCTCCCGGTGGCATGATCGCTTATCGTCGCGCCCTGGTTGTCAGCCTGTTCTTCAAATCCTACCTGGCCATCAGCCGGAAGCTGTGCGACTCCGGCATCATGTCGCCGCAGGCATTGCCCCAAAAGGAGCTCAGCGGCGCCGACAAGTTCCACACGCCCGCTCTGCGCAGCTCCCAGCTGTTCGAGCGTGTTGCCAGCGATCAGGCGAGCCACGATCCGATCGGCAAGCCAAAGGTGCATGCGTCCGCCCTGAAGCAGGCCACCGGCGAGGCCATCTACACGGATGACATACCGCGCATGGATGGAGAACTCTACTTGGCCCTAGTGCTGAGCACCAAGGCGCATGCCAAGATCACCAAGCTGGATGCCAGCGAAGCACTGGCCCTGGAGGGTGTGGAAGCCTTCTTCAGTGCCCACGATCTGACCAAGCACGAGAACGAGGTGGGGCCGGTGTTCCACGATGAGCACGTCTTCGCCAACGGCGTGGTGCACTGCCATGGCCAGATTATAGGCGCCATAGTTGCGGCCAATCAGACGTTGGCCCAACGCGCCGCTCGACTGGTGCGCGTGGAGTACGAGGAGCTGCAGCCGGTGATTGTCACCATTGAGCAGGCCATCGAGCACAAGTCCTACTTTCCCCACTATCCCCGCTATGTGACGAAGGGCGATGTGAAGCAGGCCTTTGCTGAGGCGGATCACGTCCATGAGGGCAGCTGCCGCATGGGCGGCCAGGAGCACTTCTATCTGGAGACCCACGCCGCGGTGGCTGTGCCTCGCGACACCGACGAACTGGAGCTGTTCTGCTCCACCCAGCATCCGTCGGAGGTGCAGAAGCTGGTCTCGCACGTGGTCAATCTGCCGGCCAATCGTATCGTCTGTCGCGCCAAGCGCCTGGGCGGTGGTTTCGGTGGCAAGGAATCTCGCGGCCTGATGGTGGCACTGCCCGTCGCCTTGGCTGCCTACCGACTGAAGCGTCCCGTGCGCTGCATGCTGGACCGGGATGAGGATATGCTCATGACCGGCACACGGCATCCGTTCCTCTTCAAGTACAAGGTGGGCTTCAGCAAGGAGGGCCTGATCTCGGCCTGCGAGATCGAGTGCTACAACAACGCCGGCTGGTCCATGGATCTGTCCTTTTCGGTGAGTACGCCCTTTGCTATCGCCTGAATCATTCGATGACCCTCTGTGATCCTCGCCAGGTGCTGGAGCGTGCCATGTACCACTTCGAGAACTGCTACCGCATCCCGAACGTGCACGTCGGTGGCTGGGTGTGCAGAACCAATCTGCCCTCGAACACGGCCTTTCGCGGCTTTGGCGGGCCGCAGGGCATGTTCGCCGGGGAGCACATCATCCGCGACGTGGCGCGCATTGTGGGCCGCAACGTGCTGGACGTGATGCAGCTGAACTTCTACAAGACAGGCGACTACACACACTACAACCAGCAGCTGGAGCGTTTTCCCATTAGGCGCTGCTTCGAGGATTGCCTCCAGCAGTCGCGCTTCTACGAGAAGCAGGCTGAGATCACGACCTTCAATCGTGACAATCGCTGGCGCAAGCGTGGCATTGCACTGGTGCCCACCAAATATGGCGTCGCCTTTGGCGTCATGCATCTGAACCAGGCGGGCGCACTGGTCAACATCTATGCCGATGGATCGGTGCTGTTGTCCCATGGCGGCGTGGAGATTGGACAGGGGCTGAACACCAAGATGCTGCAGTGTGCCGCCCGAGCTCTGGACATTCCCATCGAGCTGATACACATCTCAGAGACGGCCACCGACAAGGTGCCCAACACCTCGCCCACAGCGGCCAGCGTGGGCTCCGATCTGAACGGCATGGCCGTGCTGGACGCTTGCGAGAAGCTGAACAAACGGCTGGCGCCCATTAAGGAGGCCCTGCCCCAGGGCACCTGGAAGGAGTGGATCACCAAGGCGTACTTCGACCGGATCAGCCTGTCGGCCACTGGCTTCTATGCCATGCCCGGCATTGGCTATCACCCGGAAACGAATCCCGATGCACGCACCTACAGCTACTATACGAATGGCGTGGGCGTCTCTGTCGTGGAGATCGACTGCCTGACCGGCGATCATCAGGTGCTCAGCACGGACATTGTCATGGACATTGGCTCGAGCATCAATCCGGCCATTGATATCGGTCAGATTGAAGGCGCCTTTATGCAGGGCTACGGCCTGTTCACGCTCGAGGAACTCATCTACTCGCCCGAGGGCAATCTCTACTCCCGCGGACCGGGCATGTACAAGCTGCCCGGCTTCGCCGATATACCGAGCGAGTTCAATGTTAGCCTGCTGACCGGCGCACCCAATCCACGCGCTGTTTTCTCATCAAAGGTGAGCAAGAGAGCATGCCTGGACAGGAATATGTTTACTAAGATACATATATATTCCAATTGCAGGCCGTGGGCGAACCTCCGCTCTTCATAGGCTCCACGGTATTCTTTGCCATCAAGAAGGCCATCGCTGCGGCACGCGCCGAGTGCGGCTTGAGTCCGGACTTCGATCTGCAGGCGCCGGCCACAGCGGCACGCATACGCATGGCTTGCCAAGACCAATTCACCCAGCTGGTAAGTCCGCTCCAATTGTATATAGATTGAATTTGATTCTACGTTGATCCTCTCATCTTTCAGATTAAAATGCCAGAGCCGGGCAGCTACAAGCCCTGGAATATAGTGCCATAGATCGTTTAGTTCGCTTAAGCATTTGTTACAAACACCATTTTAATTAATAACTACATACTTAGAATAGCAGTAAATTGAGCTTTTATGTATTATTATTCTTATCTAATGCTTCTTGAAGACAATCCTCTCCACCCAGTCCAGGTAGGCGTATAGCTTTGTGTAGACGCCCGGCGCATTGGGCGCTGCGCAGAACTTGCCGAATGATGTGATGCCCACGACAAAGGCCACACAATTGTTTTCGGGTAGAATCGCGTGCAGCGGTCCGCCGGAGTCACCCTGGCAGGTGTCCTTGCCGCCCGGCAAATAGCCAGCACAGAACTGCGAGTCGACAATGCCATTGGGCAGTCGACGTTCTTTGCGATAGATTTGCTTGCAACGCTGCTGCTGTATCATGTCTAGATCCACCTGGCGCAACGTATTCGACTTGGCGCCCAGGAATTCCGTGCGTCCCCAGCCGGTTGCCACCACCGTTTTGATGTGCATCTCGGGCAATTGCCACAAGCAGGCCGGACGCACATGCTCAGACAATTTGGCGCGCTTGGTCAGCTTCAGCAAGGCGATATCGTGGTAGTAGGAAGAGGAGCGATACTTGGGATGCAGAATAATGATGAGTATTTTAATGTCCTGCTGCCACGGGCTGGTGACATTCAGTTGCTGTGCGCCCAGACGCACCATGTCCGGTGGCTTACTACAAACATACATATAAGGAGACCATGTAGTGTCGGTGCTTCTTGGGCATTGCCACTCACCTACCCGACGTGGCGCAATGTGCCGCCGTGAGCACATAAAGCTCACTGACCAGCGTGCCGCCGCAGCCCCATTTGATGACGCCGTCGCTTTGCGTCCAGCCCAGTGCGGTCATATGTGGAAAGAGGGCGTGCAGTGTGGGCGTGCCACCCACAATCAAAGGCACGCTGGGCACACACTGCTTGCCCGAGAAACTGCGTCCAGTGTCGCCCAGGCGCAGTCCCTTAGTGGCGCTATTGTACTCCTGACATTCTGCACAATTGGTTAGTTTACTATATTATTGGCCGAATGCTGCTACTCGACTTACTTGTGGCGCTGATCCGTTGCGACTGGACATGCTTTTCGGCCAGTGGGCAACAAATGACCGGCACGTTGTTGCGATGCGTGCAAATGTCAATGGGCGTGCCGTGCACGCGGTATTCCCGTATAACATGGAGGCACTGATAGGCCACGATGCAATAGCCGCTACGTCCGTCAAAGCTTCGCCGGCAAAAGGCGCCCTCTTGCAGCGTCCGTGCCGGTCCTGGACGCTGTTCATCGTCATTGTCGAATTTCAAAGAGCTCTCCGAAAGTTCATCCTGCTGATCCCGTTCAGTTGGAACAGCATCGGCTGCAGATGGCTCCTGGGGCCAGTGTTCTGGAAGCGTGTACTTGGTCGTTTGGTAATTGAAAATCTCAAAAGCGGCTGGAAACTTGGGATGTTAATTGCAGTTATATTGTATATGAATTCACTTTTATTACCATTTAGTGCCTGTATGTGTAGCAGCATAAATTGTACGCTGATAATTACGGACAAAATTGGCATTTCTTCATTTGTCGTCGCCTTTGTTTTTGTTTCTTGCACATTTGTAAACATCTAAATAACGTAATCCTACCGCTCAACGAAAGCTGCCTGTGTGTCAGTGCTAGAAAGCGCAAAAAGCTAATGAACTCAAATTTGGAGCGAACATATACGCATATTTTTTAAGCGATGGGGCAGCACCGCCAATGCATTTTTGCAATCCTTAAAAGTTCCTGAACTACAATCAGGAGCGAACAGAACCGACAGGCTGTTGCTATGGAACAGCCAATTTATTTAATCGATGGGGCAGCCTTAACATTTTAAACATTTTAAATGGCCGGCAAAAGCAAAAAGAAACGAAATAGTAAAGATTCAACGTCCAGCAATGCGGGCAGTGGTGAGGGCGAAGAGAAGAAAAAGAAGGATGGTATTAGCGGCAAGAAAAAAGGGGGAGTTGGTAAATCGATTGGCTGTGATATATTCAATGATGCAGCAATGGAGAATGCCTACTATGTGTGCCACAATGTGCAGGTGAAATAACATACTCTAAGTTTTCCTTATGCTTCACCAATCTACTGTAAATATTTGTAGGATGTGCTGAAAACCCGCGGATTCCCTTGGCCCGATGGGCAAAAGAAAAAGAAGAAGGGCAAGCGTTGATAAAATGGTCGAATGACAAACTATTTACATGAAGAATGTTTGCCATAATTATTAAAAATTATTTATAATTTATAATGAAATAAATATTATATTGCATATACATATTTATATGACTCAGATGTAAGCATTCCGGTTGTTACCTCTGCTTCTATTTATATCTAGCCAAATCAAGTTGTCATCATCAATTTCGAACCAAAAATCGAACTCAATTGTGAACGTCAGCAACAACACTTTCTAGAACAAACATCAGAAAATCTCCAAAATACGAAACGAAATCAAAATTACCGGCGTGAGAAAAATTACAGACACAAACAAAATATTAAAACACATTTGGACTCGTTTTGTAGAATTGCCAAAAACTGTGGCAAGGCGACTTGCGCAAAGATTGCACCATAAAAATCCGAGAGTCGTGCGGGCGCACGATTCAGTTGGATATCACCGGCGACAGCCAGCGGTTCAGTGTGACGTCAACGGCAACGGAGTGTTTGTGATTTAGACATTAAACATGGGCAAGACGCCGGCAATTGGTATCGATCTGGGCACCACCTACTCATGCGTGGGTGTTTGGCAGAACAATAAAGTTGAGATTATTGCCAATGATCAAGGCAATCGGACGACGCCCTCGTATGTGGCCTTTAACGACACAGAGCGCCTAATTGGCGATGCAGCTAAAAATCAGGTGAGTGGCCGATGTGCTGTTGCACTTGAGCTCAAATGTGGCGAGCCGTATTTGGTTAAATTTGATCAAATAATTTACTTGTGTGTTGTATGTATTAGCATTGCTATATTATGAATGCTTTACTTGCCTAAGATTCAAACTGGGTGGCATCTCTTTCAAGTAGGGAATTTCTTTGAACTCCCGTAACGTACTTTCTTTTAAAATGATTTCCCAGTATTGCATCAAAATGCCAATTGGCGAATTCTTGCAAATTTTAATTTGATTAAATTAGGGAAAATCATGTTTGCTCATTCAAGATATCATTCACTGTACATTGTCAAATATGTATATGGCTGCATTTTATTCGGCATTTTAATATTGCGATTATATATACGTTCAAAAGTATGTTTGCATATAAATGCTATATAAAACTCAAGTAAATTTATGCGAGCATCCCGACAGTTTGCCCATATAAAAATAGCTATTTTGCTGACTAATTGCTGACTAATTACTCAAAATGCTCGTATGCAATTGCAGGTGGCAATGAACGCCAAGAATACGGTATTCGATGCGAAACGTTTGATTGGACGCAAGTTCGATGATAAGAAGATACAGGAGGATTTGAAGCATTGGCCCTTCAAGGTCATCAACGATGGGGGCAAGCCTAAAATTGAAGTCGAATTCAAGGGCGAACGCAAGCGCTTTGCACCCGAAGAGATCAGCTCCATGGTGTTGACGAAGATGCGCGAAATCGCCGAGGTCTATCTGGGCTCCAAGGTAAAGGATGCTGTCATTACGGTGCCGGCGTACTTCAACGATTCCCAGCGCCAAGCTACTAAAGATGCTGGCTCCATAGCCGGTTTGAATGTGCTGCGCATCATCAATGAGCCGACGGCGGCTGCCCTGGCCTATGGCCTGGACAAAAATCTGAAGGGAGAGCGAAATGTGCTGATTTTCGATTTGGGCGGCGGCACCTTTGACGTCTCCATACTCTCCATCGACGAGGGTTCGCTGTTCGAGGTGAAGGCCACAGCGGGTGATACGCATCTGGGCGGCGAGGATTTCGACAATCGGCTGGTCAATCACTTCGTGGAGGAGTTCAAGCGCAAGCACAAGGCCAACATCACCGGCAATGTGCGAGCTCTGCGTCGCCTGCGCACGGCCTGCGAGCGAGCCAAGCGTACGCTCTCCTCCAGCACCGAAGCATCGCTGGAGATCGATGCGCTGCACGAGGGCATCGATTTCTACTCTAAGATATCGCGTGCTCGCTTCGAGGAGCTCAACATGGATCTGTTCCGCTCCACCATAGACCCAGTGCAGCGCGCCCTGAGCGATGCTAAAATGGACAAGAAGTCCATACACGATGTCGTCCTGGTCGGTGGCTCCACACGCATACCGAAGATCCAGCGTCTGCTGCAGGACTTCTTTGGCGGCAAGCAGCTCAACTTGTCCATCAATCCCGACGAGGCGGTAGCCTACGGCGCTGCCGTCCAAGCGGCCATACTCACCGGTGTGGGCAGCTCCCAGATACAGGATCTGTTGCTGGTGGACGTGACGCCTCTGTCGCTGGGCATTGAGACTGCTGGCGGTGTGATGACCAAGCTGGTGGAGCGCAATGCACGCATTCCCTGCAAGCAGCAGCAGACCTTTACCACCTACAGCGACAACCAGAATGCGGTCACCATTCAGGTGTTCGAGGGCGAGCGGGCCATGACCAAGGACAACAATCTGCTGGGCACCTTCAATCTGACGGGCATTCCGCCAGCACCACGTGGAGTACCCAAAATCGATGTGACCTTTGACCTGAATGCCGATGGCATCCTAAATGTCAGCGCCAAGGACAGCAGCACTGGCAAACTGGAGAAGATAACCATCACCAATGACAAGGGACGCCTGTCCAAGGCCGAGATCGATCGCATGCTCTCCGAGGCGGAGAAGTACAAGGATGAGGACAATCGTCAGCGCGAACGTGTCTCATCTCGCAACTCCCTCGAGGGCTACATCTATGGCTGCAAACAGGCCGTGGATGAGGCACCAGCGGGTGTTCTCACCGAGGCCGACAAGTCCAAGGTGCGCGATAAGTGCAACAAGGAGAGCGCCTGGCTGGACAAGAATACACTGGCCGAAAAGGAGGAGTACGAGCACCATCTGAAGGATTGCCAAAGCGTCTGCAATCCCATCATGTCCAAGATGCATGCCGGCGGACAGGCACCCAGGGGCAAGTCAAGCGCTGGCACCGCCAACACCGGACCCACCGTCGAGGAGGTGGACTAATCTGGACTGACCAAGCGAACAATTCAATTGAATATGTATTTGAAATTTATGCTAATAAAAGAGTTCAATCAAGTCAGCTGCGTTCGCCGTTTACCATTCCCATTCCCATTTCCATTTCCATTCCATTCCCAATGGCATTTGAGTTCTCTTTTCCATTCCCATTCTCCCTTTAGCATTCGGTCTTCAGTTGTCTTTCAATGGTTGCATCGAGTAGTTTGTTTGCTGAGCAGATCAGCTGGCGCAACTGCAATGAGCTGTTGCATCCGCATAGCTGCCGGCGTGCCGCTTGGCAGCATGTCTATCGGTTTGTCTGGTCGAACCTCAAGTATTATCTGCCCATGTTCGTCCTGGATCTGCTGAAGCAGGCGTTGCGCGGCAATCAGCAGCTGCTGCACTCGCTCCGCAACGCAATGTGGTATTACGGCCAGTTGGTGTTCGGTGGCCTGGTCACTGGTTGGCTGTCAGCCAGCTTCATTTGCTTGCTGCGGTAGGCATCGGCTGCTCTTCGCTCTTTTCTTGATAATCCCATCTGTGTCTCTTCAGTCATCTGCTGGGCGAATTCCGACCGAACACGGTGGTGTTTCTGCCTGCCGTCTTGGCTGGCGCTTTCGATGCGCTCTTGCCCATTCGTGTGAAGCAAGTGCATCACACGGCCCTCTTTCAAGCTGTAAGTCAGCTCAGCTGTGCACCTGGACCTACCGCTCCTCCATTCTACTCTTTCAGCTAATCGAAAGCCTGCTGCTGCAGCGCTCCAATCCGCTGACCAAGGCGCTGGGCACATCTCTCTGGCGTCAAACCCTGCTCTTCATGGCCTGCAGCGCCGTCATCATGCTGGGCAAGCAACGGGAGTGGCACAAAGGTTTCTGGTTCGTAGCACCCGATTGCTTGCAGTCGCTAAAGAGCTTAAGTCCCATTCAATATGTCGTTCAGGGCGTGCGTAAGTATTTGCTCATTGGGCTCGCCTTGGACATCTTCAAGGGCTTGATAAGCTGCATCAAGACGAGTCGCTGGCATCTAAAGCAGTTCAGCTTGGAGTCTATGGCCTGGCTGGGCTGTTACGTGGGCATCTACCGGGTAAAATACATGATTATTCTCATATAGATTATTAATGTAGATAATGTGGATATTTTTAGTAGGGCATATGCCTGCTACTAGAATCCTATTCAGTTGCCTGAGCTCCGTCCTTCATATATAAATTCCTCCATCTCATGCCCATTTATCCGTCTATCTGTGGGTTTTTCTTTCTTTGCTCACAACGCTCTTATGTAGACATACTTTTTATCACCCGTCTATCAACCCATTCAAGTGCTGACTATTTTCTCCTACGGCCTGAGGCCAGACACCTTATCACCTTTGTTTGCATTCGCAACTGCATAATAATGCGATTTGCATTTATTTAGACTAGCTTATGCTATATGGCAAGCAGGACGGATGTCAGCCAGACCCTACAGCAGATCGTGTCCAGTTTTCTGGGTGGGCTCAGCTTTGTTTGTTATCCGAAGTTGACCATCTTGAGCTATGCCCTGCTGGAGGCGGGCCGCTCGCTGTGGGGCAAGTATCGCCGGAAAAGGCATAGATCTCGATTTGGCTATAGCGAACTGGTCTTTCCCCTGGTGCTGGCGTATCTGATACACACCTATGCCTTCTATCCGAAGAGAGTCAGCGCTCTTGCGAGCATCATTATCGACAGCACGACGGGCAATTAGTAAGTTTGCTGAGAGTTTGAGAATTTGTGTTTGTTGCTTCTCAAGATTTGTTTCCCTTTCGTTCCGAACAGCGCCGGAAATATAAGCAGACGTCTGCAACATTTACAGCCGGCTGGATGGCATGGCAAATGGATTTAATTATAATTTATAATGCAATTAGCCATAAAAATAAATATATATATAAATGTATCTATGGAATTTGCATAATAACCTTCTATTTGAACCGCATCAGCGGCTCGGGTGGAGTTTGAGTGTCTCAGGTGTGGGAGTCAGTCGCACTGGAGATGTGCCTGTGGCAAAATGGTTGCTCCCAGCAAGCTATTCGGATATCCGATGAGTCATGTACACTGCGGAAATATTATCCACAGCCTGCCCAATCAGAGCTGCACGCAGGCTCTGCTATGGAACATATACCGAAATCATGTGTCCAGTGCCAAATACTATTTGCCAACATTGGTGGTATGTCTATTTGCTGATCCGACATGGATGCTATGCTCAATATTATTTCGCTGCAGTTAATGCCGTTACTTTTGAATTGTCGTCGACTGACCAAGCGTCGGCTGTGGTCCACAGCGAGAAACTATTTGGAAACTACGTTTTTTGCCTCCATAATGAATGCGCTTAGCTTCTATTTGATTTGCGTTTTTAGGCGTCTTAATGGACGTTTCGTTTATCTATGCACACCAGGTCTATCAAATTACCTGGCAGCGCTCATCAACTGGTGGGCACCACCCAAGGTGTTGCAATTCTTTAGCACGGGCATAACTCATGCGGTAAGTGTACATTTTGTTACAATGATAAAATGGACATATCAAAATACCTTATGCCTTATTTAAAAGTAGCGCCAAATAAATTTCCCTGCGTAAGAATTACTTCAAATTCACAATTTCAAAGATCTGCTACAATTTCCCAAAATTCAAATTTAAAAGTCCCAGATGTGGGAGGAAAATATCCTAATTCCCATCATGGACAATCTGTTCCCATGGCCTGCACTTTTTTTGATGCTGTGTACATTTAAATAATCTTTCCTCATTTAAGGCTATGGAAGCCGTGTTGCGTGAAATGAATGCGGGTCTGGTGCGATCTCGACCTGCTCAGACGGTGCTATTCATGTTGTCGTCGCTAGTGGTGCTACGACAGCAGCAGAAGCATTTATACTCTGGTTTTTGGTTCATCAAACCTAGCTCGATGACTTTGGATTACAGCAAGTGGCCTTTATTACGTCGCCTTAAGCAAGCTTCTTTGGAATTGGCAACATACTTTGGCATGGGTTTTACCATTGACTTGTTTAGTGTGTTAATGAGCCTGAAGCTTAAAAAGTTAAGGCTGAAATCAACTAGCTTTATTGTAACCTATATAGGGCTTTACAAAGTGAGTATAGCTGACTGCGAAGTCTTCATTTTGCTCAAATTTAATTTAATTTAATTTAATTTTAGATAGTTCAAGTTCTATTCGCGGGTGTACTGGAGATGAAGCACCTCAATTTATTGGCAGCCTTTGTCAGTGGCGCTTCATACGGTTTGTTCAGCCATGTGCCCTTCAGCTATATGTGCTTCGCCGTGGTCATTGCCATTCAGGCACTGTATAAAGAGCTGTGTAAAGTCGATGTTAGCCACAATAAGCGACTCGCTGCCTTGCTATCCATGCCCTGGGCGAAGCTACTCATCCCGCCTACGAGTGCATATTTGGCGAACTGCATGTTCTACAAGCAACATCTGCTAAGTGGCTTGGCCAAGTCTTTTATGGACGATACGTGCGATAAAAAGTGGGTATGCCTATTATCATAAATTAAACATATCATTGACAAATTATATTTTAAATTATTCCAGCGTAAATCGTATATATACTTTAATACAGCTTCCCCTGGAAACAATATTTAATAAGACTAAAGGTGGGCCACAGCCGAAGTTCTTTTTTTAGTTGAAATCAAAAGATCGAGGGACTCTAACCCGCTATTAGCTGTAACAAATTTAAAACGGTTAAAGATTAGATTTAAATACTTTTTCGAACCGGTTGGGTGGCGTGTAGTTGCCACACTGTTTTAAACTATATTATCGTCAAATTGCGTTGCCACACTGTTATCAAAAGTATAAGCATATTTAACTTAACTGTAACTAATTTTTAAATTAAAAAGTTTCTCGCAGCCAATAAAATTATCTAAGGCATATTTATACATAGGTATGTATATTACAGTGCGAGAATCGTTAAGTTTACCCGTCTAGAAACAATTAATTTTACGTTATGTGAATAAAGAGTATTTAAAATACTTTTATTGCGCAGCTTAGAGGATTTCATTGTTTTTGCTTTTAAGAATCTTTGGCTAGCCAAATATCTGAGGTACAATCTCCACCTGGGTAGCGCATCTCATGCGGAAGACTGGGTCCATAGGGCTCCTTACCAAAGTCAACCAGGAAATCCTTATTCAAGGTCATCCCGCCATTGACCATATCGACATCAATAAGGACCACATGTCCGCCCTTAGAAGCCATTTTTGGATAGAACTGTGAAAAATAGAACTTAATGAACTGTCAATTGCGAAGCCTTCAATTGCTTTGCACCTGTTTGTCCCACGGTGAATATAGGGAGGAGGAAACATATAAGCGTTTGCCATCCAGAGAGAGCTGCATCATCTGAGGACCTCCTTCCAGACGACGACCCTTAATAATGCACGGAGGCGGCCTTTCCTGCACCATATCAAATTATATAAGGCATTATATAGAACATAGATTTAAAAATAAATATAGGGCATACGGTCAATTCCTTATCTTCCTTTACGATCACATTTGGCAGATCGCTGCATATGGCGCCTCCTAGCCAGATACGCGACACGAGTTTGGGTTGATCCGGTATGCTTATATCGTATTGCCTCACATCGCCATGCATCCAACAGTTGACATATAGGAATCGGTCATCCAATGATATTATAATATCTGAAATCATACCACCCATCTCGGAGGCGACGCCACTGCCCGTATCGACGAGCTTAGTGGGTATATCAATGACTTTCTTCACATCAAACTCATCAGAGTCGGCTCTCTTCTTGAAATAGAAGACTTTGGCATACAAGGCGCATCCCACATAGCCATCCGGACGCTTCGGATCGTGTAGGAATCGAACCTCCAAAGGTGTTGTGCCCTCCACACCCAGATCGACTGTTTGGTACAGGTTTTGCGTGGACCATTTGTAAAAGTTGAGCCTACAGCCATACTGTGTCATATCCTCCAGATCTTCGTTTTTCCAGCCACTATAAATGAAGGATATAAAGCTGATCATAACTGATCCTAAATATTCCAGTCAAACTTACCGTCTAAACTTATTAGGTGCTCCCCATTCGGTGGATACCATAACATCGTAGTAGGGCTGATACCAGAAATCGTAGCCGCAAAGTGCTTTACGATCGCCCTTTGTCCAAGTACCAACACAATTGAATTCAGAATCAAACAGAATGAACTCTCCCTTGGCATAGCCCTCAGCATCACCCATCACAGATATCATGATATTTCCATTGGCCAAGCAGTGGGTCGTGTGCGGAGCAGTTACATTATGCTTCTTGAGCACTTCTCCGTCGATGACCTTGACAATTTCCGGTTTACGCGGATCGATAGCCACATCCAGAACGTAAATAAAATCGGAATTCAAAGCTGGTAATATCAGCCGATTCCTCTTTGGCACACTTTTCGCATTCTTGTCCACATAGTAGCAGCTGGAGCAGGCATTCCAGCCGGAGTGGTGCAACTCGTTGCCTTTGCGATTCGAAAAAGTGCGATGGACAACCTAGTTATGCAAAAATCTTATAATACAATAACAGCAAATCAAACAAGTAATTCTATTTGCTTACCTGGCTATAAGTGGGACTATCAGGGTCCACATCGATTGTTGATAGATAGTCGCCATGCGGCTCATCCAAGTTGGGTTGAATTGTCACCGTGTACAGTAGTTTCTCCCTAGGTCCGTTTTTCAAGGCATCCAATGGTGTGGCATAGCCGGGTCCATGGCAACAAGCTAAAGAGTGAATAATGTTAGCAAAAATATACAAAATAAAACAATAATAAACGTAAGTTATCAGCGGAATAAATAATGAGCCCTGCCTTCTGTCGACATCTTCAAACTATTTTTCTAAGTACGTCGTCGTTGATCAAAGAACAGAACAGCACTGGAACTCACAAGAGTGTTTGCCTCCATATATGTATACATACATTTGTATACGGTATATGCGCATAAGCTATCAGCCGGTTCTGAGTGAGTTTTTAAAAGAACTTTGCATTTGATCAATTTTATTTACTGCCGGCTCTCTCTCACTCTCACTGTCGTTTCCCCTCTTTCTCTACCTCTATCATATGAGAACAACCACTTCAAGCATGCTCGTGTATCTACTTTTATGTTTTGTTTTTCTTTATCTTATCAAATATTTATACATAGCACCTTCCTCAAGACGAATATTGTTGTTTACTGTTAAGTAGCGTCATTAAGTGATAAATATGCTTTAATCCATATTGGATTCATCATGATGATTAAGCATCATATATGTATGTATGTATATTTGAGAAAACAAATGTGTTAAAATTAGTATTCATTATCAGGTTGTTATTAAACAAAAAGTATTTAACTTTTTTAGAACTACATTTTTTTTTTTAAATTATCAAATGTTTTTAAAAAACTTTATATTTATTTCTATATTTTTCTTTTCTACATAATTATTATTCCATACATATGCATAATTTTATACTTAATTTAGCTAAAGCTCATTCAAACACGATACTTATAAAAGTAGCACGACGCATCGTGTCACGTAAGCTCACGGAGCGCACCCATCCTCAGCATGCGGCATTTGTTGAAAACTCTGGCAGCGCCGCACTGTCTAATCAGCTGTTGTTCGTATAAATTTTCTGTTAGTTTTGCCGTTATAACATGCGTTTGATATCGCAAATACGGAGAGCATCAACGCAAGCGGCACGCCGGCGTGTGGTTATAACAGGCAGTGGCGCAGTTACACCACTGGGTAATAATGTGTCCGAGTCGTGGCAGCGTTTGCTGGCGGGCGAATCCGCAATTTCCAAACTGGGAGCGGAGTTCAAGGGCCTGCCTTGTCAGGTGGCGGCACAAATACCAAAGGAACGCCTTCAGATAGACAAACATCTGAGCAAAAGTGATATCAAACTCATGAGTCCTGCCACGCAGTTAGCTATCATTGCAGCCGATGAGGCTCTAGCCGCCGCAAAGCTGAAGCCCAACGAGCTGAGTGAAGAGCAGCGGGAACGTTTTGGTGTCTGTGTCGGCATGGGCATGTTCGATCTGGCCGAGGTGTATGGAGCATTTCAGCAGCTGCAGCGCGGCTACAATCGTGTCAGTCCTTACTTTGTGCCTCGCCTGCTGCCAAATATGGCGTGTGGACACATCAGCATGCGACATGGCCTGCAGGGACCAAATCATTCCGTGTCAACAGCGTGCGCAACCGGCGCACATGCCATTGGTGATGCCCTGCGCTTTATACGGAACGGCGATGCTGATCTCATGCTAGCCGGCAGTGGAGAGGCCTGCATAGACCCCCTATCGATAGCCGGCTTTTGTAGGCTACGCGCCCTCAGCACGACGTTCAATGATAACCCCGCCGTGGCCTCGCGACCTTTTGATAAAGCGCGTGACGGATTTGTGATGGGCGAGGGTGCTGCAGTGCTGCTTCTAGAAGAGCTGGAGCATGCCCGTGCTCGCGGTGCACCCATATTGGCCGAGATACTGGGCTATGGCTTGTCCGGTGATGCGCATCACATTACGTCGCCTAGCGATGATGGCGCCGGCGCAACGTTGGCCATGAAGCGTGCCATCGCAGATGCCGGCGTCAACGCCCAGGACATTAGCTATGTCAATGCCCATGCCACATCCACGCCCACCGGCGATCGTATTGAGGCGCATGCCATTGGCCGTGTCTTTGGCGATCATTTGGCCAAGGTGTTTGTCTCCTCGACCAAGGGTGCACATGGACATCTGCTTGGCTCCTCAGGCAATCTGGAGGCGCTGTTTGTAGTGCACGCGTGCGCAGAAAACCAATTGCCGCCCTCGATCAATGTTGATCACCTAGACGTGGATGTAAACGTAGTGACCAAGTCGTGCAAATGGTCAGAGGATCAATCGGTACAGCGCATTGCGCTCAAAAACTCCTTTGGCTTCGGTGGCACCAATGCCTCCCTCTGCATTGCCAGCTACACTGGAAAATAATATCTATTTATGTAAAAATACAAAAACTTGTTATGCCCTAATTGTTGCTTGTAAATAAATAATATCGATTATAGTTTAGCATTATTTTTGTTTTTTTTTTTTTTAGGAAAAATTTTTAAGTTTTAAAACTTTATTTGGAAAACTTTTCGGTTTCTTGTACCCCCGTCCCAAACCCACGAAAACCATGAGGATTTCTAGCATTCTGCTCGGTAAAAATGTATATATGCGTATTGCAGAGTTCGTACTATTATATTGTATGTGTGTGTATATATATCTGTATATAATGTTGTATATATGTAGCTCTGTTTGATTTGCTTCTGTTGCTGGCATACGCGCGCTTACTTTATAAATCGTAAACAAATATGTTTTATCTGGTCGTTTTTGCTGACATCAATAATTGCTGTTGTTTTCGTTCCCTTTTCTATTTCTCCGTCTTCTTTTGTTTTTGTCACTTATCTTGATTTAATTTAAAGAATTTTTTATTTTACAAAATTACTTAAATGGTAAAGTTAAAAATACATAGATTGGCTTACAATTAGAATTTCTTTATAATCAATATATATAAATGTGGTTGCTCATTTTTTTTGGGGGGTTTTCGTTTGTTTTTTTCTTCTTTTCTTTAAATCTTTTTAATGCTGATCTACTTTTAGATTTTACTTGTCATCTGCCAAAAGGTTTATTTTATTATTGTATTATTTATATGCTCAATACATTTATAAATGTATATTAAGTGGTTTCGATTTGTTATTTATGTATTTCTATAGGCGTAAATAAAATATGCTATATTTGTGTTTATGTTGGTTTTTGTGTTGTCTATTTTGCATTGGTTTGAAAGTATCAATTTGCAATTGTATATAAATTATGAAAATAAATTGTATTCGAAGTTATAAACTTTATCCCAATTACTGTACAATTTGTGGTGGTTATCCGCTTTTCGTTACAGCGTATAATTAATTTTTTAAATAATCTTGCACGTCACATTAATTAACAAGGTAAATTTTCTCTTTTTTTTTTAAGTTCTGATACTTAAAGCATTAAATGAATTTTTCAAATATCGTTCGTCTATGATTTGCATATTCAAATTTTGAATGAAGAATATTTGAAAATTACGGAGGCCTTTGAATTACAAATTTACGTATTCTGGTGTTTAGCTAGGATGCAACAAACATTTGCTCAGCAGAATTAAAATCGAGGAATTGTGCTTTGTATTTTTTGTTGTTGTTTGTTTTTGGAACCTGAAGGCGCGTGGTAGCCAGTAATAATAGATTAGACAAATTAAAATAATTTGGCATACGTGATGTACACACAATGTACATAATGTTGAAATGTATGCGCTTATGAAAATTGGACAATGAAATAAAAAATAATAATAATAGTTAAGAATTATTATAAAATGCCTACAACACATAAACTAATATAGAAACAATGAACTTATTATTCCTTGAGTTTCTCATACATGTCCAAAATTGCAGTGAACTTACTTTTTGTGAGATTTAAAAAAAAATTGTAAAAATTATGTAAATTATGAATAAATATTTGATTTGTTTCGCGTTGTGTTTACTATTGCTTTCGATCTTAACACTTATTATCTTACTATTTGTTTTGTTCTTAAATTTTTTGTTTTGTTTAAAAAGACATCTATTTAAGCGCTAGTAAAGTGGGTTTTCTTGTTGCTGTCAGTTGTTGGTTTTCTGTTAGTGAAATGGTTACCAACTTCATATGTATAGTGGATGCTGCAACACTTGCCTACACTAGATGTATGTATGTATGTATATTGTTTTTTTTTTTTTTTTGGGTTTTTTTGTTAGTTTTTTTTTCTTGGTTTTTGTTTTTAGCATGCAAGGGGATGTATGTATGGTTGTATGTATGTATGTACATGGCAAGCCACTGAAAGACAGAATGTGGGTCACTAGTTTAGCAATGCATCCATTGTATATGGAAATGGAGGATGTTGCTGTTGCTGTTCAAATCTGTTGGCTGAATAGGACAGCAACTTTGTCGCTGTTGCTGCTGCGGCTGCTGCTGCATATGGTGTTGATGCTGATGCTGATGTATCTGTTGAAGACGGTCAGTCCAGTATTACGATTTGTGATTCAATAGGTTTGCTGCTCGGCTCTGGGGCCATTGACTTGATAGGCAGTGAACGCCATGGTTTGCGCGCCGCACGACGCAGATCCACAGCTGAGAGTATTTTTCGTGTTTTTCTATGAGCAAGGAACGAGGAAAGTTTAAATAAATGATGGCGATTGTGCATCAATAAATAATAATTGGCACTCACTTGTGTACGTCTGTGGCTCTAAAGTAAACATCGTCCGGTGCATCCATCCAACTGATAACCTGCTTGCGTCCATTGCCACCACGTGCCATTTGCGCAATCTTTTGCTTGCCATTAAGCTGTAAGAATATTTGATGACATTTATAAATGTTGAAATAGTTGCAGTTGGCATGAACTTACGTGATGTCTAGAGAGGGGCTGGCCAGATGCTGCCATCATGGCGGCAAACTGCTCCGGACTGGGGCAATGCGAGGGCATGGGATCCTTGTTGGGACGTTTGGCTGGCGGCCCACTGGGCACAATAGTTACTACGAATTAAAACAACAATATTTATATTAACTCTCGTTATTTTCACAGTTAATTGTTCAAATCACCTTCGGTGCCATTGA
Organism: Drosophila navojoa; assembly: GCF_001654015.2. The sequence goes on from NW_022045892.1 coordinate 85,322, forward strand.
GTTGCTGTTCCTCATGCGCACGTTTGCGTATCGTAGATGTTGCTTGCGCTGGAATTATAGTTAGTTCTTTGTCAGCCACAACGGGCACGGCGACCACATCGGGTGTTTTATTGGGCACGCGATCGTAGAGTAAACTGCCGTCTGGGCCTTTGGGCGGTTTAGGGAATGAGACAACATTGGGCTGTGGCATTTTATCCTTGGGCGTCAGCACCAGCCATTCATGCGGACCGCTTCCTGGGGCGCCCAACCGATTTGCAATTTTTGTGACACTTCCCCGATCCTTGGGTTTGAGCAAAAGCATCTTTTTAATATCCGCCGGCGATTTGCCGCTAATACGATTCGTAACTGCAATTACAATGTTAAAGTTAATAACATATTGATTATAATAAACGGATTTGAATTACATTCTTGTTTGACCAACAGCGCATTGATTGCGTATGCGCTCTGCCGCGCCGCCTTCTTGGGTTTCACAATACTTCGGCAGATAATACGTGCCACACGTGTCATGGGGTTCGTGTGCAAGTAGAAGGCAGTGCGCGTCTTCATGATGGGCCGCGGCGAACCTGAACTGATGGCAATGCCATGCGCTTGTGCGTAATGGCGCGCCAGGTGGGTCTTTAGCTTAAATTCTTTGCCGCAGTTCACAATGGAACACCTACAGTACGTATAGCAACATTAATATACAATATATATATAAATGGATACACACGTTAATCATACCTGTGCAATTGACGATTGCTTAGATCACTAACTTTGTCATCATCGTTAAGATCAACCACAGTGGTGGTGGCGCCTGTTGCAGCTAACGCTGCTACTGGAGTCGCTGCGGCAATGGCAGCCTTCTTCTTAGATTCGCCATCGTTAGCTTCCACCTTATGCGCAGACTTCATACTGCCATATTTCCGCCAATACTCCCAACAGCTCTGACATAATCGACATGGCAGATGACCATTGGTAAAGGAATTCCACTGTATTCAAATTAGATGAGTAAGTTAGTAAAAGTTGATCAACAAGTTTCGCCTCCAACTGTCTTACGTGTGATGATTTAGTTGTCCCGCACGACTCGCACGGTTTTCCATTGTTGGATAAGTCAGCCCCGCCATTGGTGGTGCCATTATAGATGCCACCAGCTCCGCCGCCACTGCCTGCCTTCACGCTGGCACCGTTGCCTTTGCCATTGTTATTATATTGCGGTATATAGACTTGTTTGAGTTTGAGTTCCGCCTCGACAGCCTTAACGCGTTTCTGCTGCACATACCGATCGGTGGTCTTCCACATGTAGTAGTATTCAATGATCTGTTTAAGCGTCTTCCAAGGAAGCTGTTAAACAAGAATAGAATATTACTAAAGAGAAGTTTGTGTACAACTTGCTTCGACTTACAAAATCTTGTCGTATGTCATTAAAGTCTTTGCCATATTTATCTAGCGCTTCCTCAAAGAGATTTGCTTCCGATGCGCTCCAATCTTCGATTTCGTCGCGACAGAGCACTGGCCCAGTGGAAGGAACTAGCGAGGACATGGCCTCATCAATTGAATAATTGTGCTGGTGCAGAATGTTCATGGCGTGAAACTAGAAACAGAGGTTAATCAAATATATTATTAAATGGACTTGCCCTTCATTAATTCTATGTTAATCTACTCACCAGCGTAATGTCTCGACTAGCTGCAGCTGCGGACATGTGCAACGAGGGCTGCTTTACTGAACTGCTGCAGTCGAGGGCGCGCGCGAAGGTGCCAATGGAACGCGAGACAACAAGGAATTGATCGATTTTGCGATCGGTCAAACTATGCTCCGGCGTCCAAACAAGCGACTCCAGCTCCTCCAGTTTACGTTCATCTGTGGCGGTATCTTTTAGCTTGGCGGGTATATCACACTGATAGCGACTGCCGACACGTATTTCGCCCTTGTCGGCAAGCAACGTTTTTTGATTCGGATCAAAGACCAGACAGTAGAAGAATGTGTCCTATGGAAAAACCAAACAATTTTAATAAATAATAAATCATTATTTCATTCATTCAACTCACGTCTTTGTTGAGATAGCTTTGCAGTGACTCCGTCTCGTTAAGCAGCGTCACGGAGCACTTCCCTCGGATTTGTGTGGCGGGTATCGACTCAACTTGGCGCGATAGAAACAGCTCCCGATGCTTGATCTGGTATCGCTGTTTGCTGGTTAGCGCATCGCTCTTCTCGCCATCGCCGCCAGCAGCACCACCCGCAGCCGCAGCGCCGCTCGCAGCGCTGTTATTATTGTTGCTATTATTATTGTTGTTATTATTGTTGGTATTGTTATTGGTGCTGGAATTGTTGGTGGCGCTGGCGGCAGACGCTTGCGTCGGACTGGTGCGTTCCTCTTCGAGTGCGGCTGCAAGGCAAACACGTAATCAAAACTATATTAGCCATTGCAGTCCAAGATAGAGCCGTAGAAATATCAGACATTACATACGAGCAGTAAGAGAACTATGTTATAGGGCCAATTACAACCATTGCATAACCAATTCGGTGTTCGTAACTAGACTACATTGTACTGGTACTGACCTTAGCAAAAAGTCGTGTAAGCAAAATACAGTGAAAACTCTGCTGATGAACCAATCCTTCACTTTTAATTATTTAATTATTTTCATTCAATTACATTTATCATTTAGTGTGCTCACTGTATTTTACTGTACAATAATAATTTAAGGTTCTAATCGTTTCAGCTCAAAGAGTTAATTTACAGTTCTTATATCCAATATATAATATGTTGTCTAGATCAGTACCAAGTTTTGGTGCTCTACTTTATAGCTTTAAAATTAAGAGAAATATAACTAAATCATGAATATTAGAAAATACAAAAATAATCGAAATAATAATGAAAGAACAAAAATATATATGTATATATGCATTCCCAACAGAAGAATTCAACTACAGTCGTATTGCTTATTATTAATATTATTATTGTAATTATTTATTGAGCTGCTTTGCCATTTTGTACCTATTGAGGGATCGAGCACAGCTTGCGCCGCCTGCTCCTCGCCCACCGGTGTTCTAAGCCAGGTTTTCTTCAGTTTCATTGCCAGCGGTGAGTCCTCGGCGGTTGCCACTGCATCATCAAGTGTGTGTGTATGTGAGTGTATGTGTGTGTGTCAAGTGTATTGGGGTGAGTTTGGGAAATGTTGATTTTACAAATATACATATGCATTTAATACACGGATATATACAATTATACTTATATAATGTGAAAGTGGTATAACGAGCGAGACTTAATTTATATTTACTTAGCCTAGCTGAAAGCTGAACACAACTTTGCAGTGCCGTCAAAGTGAGGTTAAGTACGAAAAGTAATTTTACTAAAAGATGTCGCGTTTGCCCAGAAACAGAAAGCCCAACAAAATAAATACAAAACTTTTTGAATTTATTTTTAATACCCAGCCACACAAGCCACGAAGGGATGGTAACGGGTAGGCTACGCGGCCTCGTCATTTCGATGGTAATGGCATCGATGGTGGTGTCAGTGGAGGGTGGAGGGTGGTGGTGGGTGACGGGTGATGGCAGCAGTAGCTGCTTCCCTTTGCGCTACTTGAGGAGTTTGAGCTGAGACCAAGCCAAGCAAACCAACGACCCCTCTCTGACTGTGGGTGCATTCGTGAATTTACAAGAGCGTAGGTGTATCGCGAAAGAAGAAGCAGAGGCAGAAGCAGAATCAGCAGCAGCAGCAGCAGCACCAGCAGCGGCTAGGCAAAGGGGGTGTGAGGGTGCACAACTGTTCGGTAGCCATAGATAGGACACAATCGCACAGTCTGGCAAGTGCGCAGGCGGGCGGTGGGTGGGGTGCGCAGTGCGAGCTTTGCCTGATGGAGGC
>NW_022045892.1:89170-110121 GCF_001654015.2 Drosophila navojoa
AGCTTGAAACGTTGTCGTGGCCAGTTTTGAGCTTTCTGATTATTTATTTTTTTTTTTTTTCTTTTCATTTGTTTCATGACACGGCTGATAGACTATATGTGTTCCTTGGTCGAATGTTGTCTGTTGCTGTGCTAATTTGTAATGAGTGATTAGCAGCTAGGCTGCAAAATTGGCAGCGCACGCCGCACCGCATTCGCAGCGGCAGTCGCAGCAGCACCTCCGAAAAAGGAGCCGTTGAAAAGCAGTCGAAGCATTATTGAAAACGGGGGCGGCAACAAAGGGGCTGTTACTGTTAATGGGCATTGTCGACGAAATGTTGCGTGGCGGGCTGTGGGCTGTGAGCGGTGGGCGGTGGGTGGCGTATGGAAGGCTGCGTTGGAAAAACGCATTTTCGTTGGGTCACGTATCGAATTCGTGTGGGCCACAACCAACCCCACCGATTGGGGGTTGTGTATGTGTGTGTGCATGGATATCTCTGTGTGTGTATGTATGTATACTTTTTGGTAGAAAGATACAGCAAATGGCGCTGTCCATGTAGATAGCTGCTAGTTGTTGTTGGCCGGGCACAGTGGGTGAGTGTGTGTATGTATACAGAAAATGCAAAGCGCGGCTCCTTCGATGCTCCTGCAACGTCAGGACTCATGAAAATTTTCGTGCACACTCGCATATACACCTAGAGAGAGAGGCACAGAGGTAGACAGCAAGTCTACCTACCATTGCTGTTGCTGCCTAGTATTCCCACATTGAGGCAACCAAAAACGGCAACAACATCGAAGTACAGTGCAGCTCTACACACATTATGTTTATGTGCTGTTGCTGTTGTTGTTGTTGTTGTTGTTGCTACGGATGCTCGGATTCCGTTTACTCTTTGCTTTGGCTGTATGCTTTACAGTTGTTGTCATTGCGGTTCTTGTTGCTCTTGATGTTGGCTTTCATTATTATTGTTGTTGTTGTTGTCGCTCCTGCTGCTGCTAAGTGGGTGTGCGTGAGTGTGTATGTACGTGTTGGGTGGGCTCCGCTTTGACACATTGCACACATTGGGCATATGCCGGGCGCTAGTGAAAAAGGAGGCGGGTGGTATTTGACTGAGGTGTGTGGGCGTGTAGCAGCTTCGGTTCAGTTTTGGTTGCGGCGCATGGTGTATTTCCGTCTTCAAGCGAGCTTTGGTTTTTGTGGTGAAAAATGGGCTTAGGATCTGTATGGATGGGGCTCTCTGACTTATTTGTAGGCCACGACGACGACTCGTCGCATAACATAACCTCACTTCGCTGACCAAAAACTTATGCATTTCTATACAAACATACATACATATTTATATGCGTATGTCTGTATACATACGTATATTTGCCTTAATAGGTATGCATTTCGCCTCGCCGTACTTACGTTGATGCTTATCGGCCAGCTGTACAAGCGGGTTGGGCAGATCACGACGCCGGTAGAAGCACATGACCTTCGCTTCCACATTGCCGGTTTGGTTTTTATTCAACTCCTCGATGCGACGTATCAGGTAGGGACTATTCGGCGTTGTCTCAACGTAGACGTAGTCTGCAAAAATCAACCATTGGGGATTATTGAATTTCACTTACGGTACAACAAATTTAAATATACTGTTGCTGGAAACATAATTACAGGCTCAACAGCCTCCAATAAGAGGGGGCAGCAAATCATTCATTAGGAAAATGAAATTGAAGACCAAGCGTCCAATAAAGCCAACATCAGGTAAAACGCATTTAAACATTCACTCATACACCCATACAGTCTCAAATAACAGACTCATCATACATGCACACATACAAACGTATGTATGAAGTCACACAAACACACATACCCATACACACGCAAGGGAAAAAAAAAACAAATGAATATAGGCAGACGTCAGAAATTAGAGATGAGCATAATTTGGGTTATCTGTGACTAAACGAACGAGCCCACGAATGAAATTTTTAATGATATTAAATACAAGTGAAATGCCACGTTTTACCTCCAAGTTAATTACCAGATCATATATTCCCATATTGTATTTAAGTAAAAAATATTATGAAGTCCTGTTATTTTATACAATATATATCCAATATCCAAGAATTAAAATATTTAAATTAATGAACAAATAGATTAAAATTCTCAAATATATTCATACATATATACAAATGTATACAACAGTGAACCAGAAATTAAAAATGGCCCTAATCATTCTATTTATAGTTTTTGTTATACATATATAATTATTCAGCTACTGTGCGAGTTTATTAGCACACTTAACAATCGATAAATGGTTTGTTTACATAAAGTATTCATTTATCGATGATAACAATAAGAAATACAGCATGAAGCTTTAGGTCACCTCTCTTTTATTGTGCTAACATTTAACTTAATTATGGGCAATTAATAATTTATAGCATCGATAATCCCATTTTCTCATGTGTTTTGGTAAACTCTTTCCTGTCCGTTCCGTTAACAATCTTCTGCTTGAAGTTTACAGTTTATAGCAGTGTTCGCTGGCAGTGGACACGCCGTTTAATTACGGCCACAGTACAGTGAAAAAGTATGCGCATTGCTCAATTAAATACAAATGTGGGCATCCATCCATCCATTCAGCTCGCGCAACAGAAACAACAACGATGTCCATGGACAGAGGCAAGGGGCTGAATACACACACACATACACAATCATGCATAGAGCGACGGTGCGGAACCTGTCGCAGAAACCGTTGCTTGGGTTTTGACCACGGCAACAGCAGCGGCAGCAGCAGAAGCAACGAAAGCCGATAGAAGAGAGAAAATGACACAAAAGAAAAGGAAAAAAGAGCAGCGATCAAGCGGTAAAACACGCCAGGCATATTATAAAAGGAAAATGTATCTTTTGCATTTGGCTGATGTAAAAAGAGATGAAAAAGAAAGTGTCGCCATAGCCTGCGACGACATTTGGGCTGCTGTGTATAGGTGTGTGTGTGTGTGTGCGTGTGGCTATTAAAAGTGACTAACAAAAAGCGCTGATGGAGACAAATTCGAAGCCAACGCGTGCACTGCGAGACCAACATACACACACATACTGAAACATTATATGAAAATGCCATAAAATTTTGTAATTTATTCATGCGTTTGGTTTTCTTATTTATTTATTTCTGTTGTTGTATTTTTATTATTTATTTTGATTGCTTTAATTAGATATTTGCATTTTCCTATTTACAGTTCATTTGCATTTGATTTGGTCGAGCTGAACAACCATTGTTCTATATCAAAGGCAGGTGAAGACAACAATAACGTCATCGGCAAGCGAGCAAGCAAACCAGCGAGCTACCAAAATGAGTGCGTAAAATGGGCACAACAAAAAAGAAAAGGGAAAATTTACTCAGAGCGTGAGATGCTGTGCCAAAGAAAAATTGCAAACTCATTAGCATAAGAAAACACGGCGATCCCAATAGCAAAAACAAAGCAAGAGACACGTAAAAATCAAATCACAAAATATACTTTCAATTGCACAGCACACACGCAAGAACAATCACTCATACACTCATATACATACACACACATGCTGATCGGCAGGCGGATTTGTCAATGCAATTTCATTTCATCAGTAACCCCAACCCTAAAGCACAAGCTTGCACACTCACACGCACACACATTACCATCTACACACATATATATCAGTGCTAATGCTTATCGGGGCAACAGAAACATGTACTAAAAACACTTGCTGCAGCTGCGACAATTCGGTTGTCATACTACTACACATAACCCCTCTCTCCATGGCCGGTTACTCGATGTTCCATTGCCGCTTCGTTGGTGTTGAAAAATCGTCTACGTTGTTAAAACTCGCGTCGGCAATTCGACACAATTTCAAGGCATACATGAAAACGCATTTCACATCATCATCATCATCATTGATAACAGGAGATTGAAGACATGGGTGGTTGGACATTTGGTGATATTTGATAATTAAATGCACTTTCATTATTTCCTTAATTCGGGAGTCTCATACACACATACACACACACAATCATACGCACATAAAACGACCAGGCGAAACAGTGAGACGGCGCCGATAACGAAAGATGATAGAAAAGCGAGTATGGAAAAAATTTTCTCACCTCCGACTCGATACATATTTGTGGCCATTTTCACAAAACTTTCGCACCAAATTTCACATGTAAAATATCCCGCACTTATTCAGCACTGTTGTTTAATAGTTTTGTTTCAGATTTGCGCACATTTATTAGCATAAAATTTAAGTTGTTATGATTGCATTTGCATTCACATAAGACGCGTTTTTTTCGTCGCCATCTTAGAAACAACTCTAAAAAAATACACACACACACGCACACTATGACAGCGACGAGTAAACAGCTGCATCAGGGCTGCATTTGAAAATAGGGCTGCCAACTAATTTGCACATTTTGTGTGCACATTAAAATAAATAAATGATGCAATAAATATACATATACATATATTTAATGAATTCAAATAAATTAGGTATGATACTGTAGCCGTTTTCTGTTTTTTCAATATATATTTAACAGAAAGAAATTTGTTATTGTTTGCATGCCTCATTTACTGTGTGTGTCAACGTTGACAAGCTGCTTGCTACGCAACCAACTGTCAAATCCGTGACGTGGCCTGGCCAAACGATTTTTCCAATAAGACTTGCTTGTGTTATAATTAATTTTAAGTTTATAAATCGCAGTGAAAGCGTCGAAAAAAGAATATCAAAACGATGACTACCTATGAGGAGTTCATCCAGCAAAACGAAGATCGTGACGGCGTCCGCCTTACATGGAATGTTTGGCCATCAAGTCGCATCGATGCCAGCCGCCTGGTCGTCCCGCTTGCGTGTCTCTATCAACCCATCAAGGAGCGTCCCGACTTGCCACCGATACAATATGAGCCGGTGCTGTGCACGCGCAGCAATTGCCGCGCCATATTGAATCCATTGTGCCAAGTTGACTATCGTGCCAAGCTCTGGGTGTGCAATTTTTGCTTTCAACGAAATCCCGTGAGTATTTCAGTTGGACTTTCCGGACTGTAGCCTAACGCATGGCATTTCAGTTTCCTCCACAATATGCAGCCATATCAGAGCAACATCAGCCCGCTGAGCTAATACCTGGCTTCAGCACCATTGAATACACCATCGCTAGGGCGGCCACAATGCCGCCTGTATTCATATTCCTGGTGGATACTTGCATGGATGAGGAGGAGCTGGACGCTCTGAAAGACTCGCTGCAAATGTCGTTGAGCTTGCTGCCGCCCAATGCTCTCGTGGGCCTCATTACCTTCGGCAAGATGATTCAGGTGCACGAGCTGGGCACTGATGGCTGCTCCAAGAGCTATGTGTTCCGAGGCACCAAGGATCTGACGGCCAAGCAAGTTCACGATATGCTGGGCATTGGACGCGGTGGGGTGGCACCGACGCCACATCAGCCGCAGCAGCAACCAGGTCAGCCGGGTCAGATGCCCAATGCGCCGGGCGTAGGGGGGGCCGGACAACATTTGCCACCCGCTCATCGCTTCCTGCAGCCGATCAGCCAGTGTGACACGGCACTGGGTGATCTGCTGAGCGAATTGCAACGCGACCCTTGGCCGGTGCCGCAGGGCAAGCGCTATCTGCGCTCCACAGGCGCTGCACTTTCGATTGCGGTTGGTCTGCTGGAGTGCACGTACCCGAATACGGGTGGTCGGATCATGACCTTTGTGGGTGGCCCTTGCTCCCAGGGCCCCGGCCAAGTGGTTGACGATGAACTCAAGCATCCCATACGTTCCCATCATGACATACACAAGGACAATGCCAAATATATGAAGAAAGCGATCAAACATTACGATGCTCTGGCCTTGCGGGCGGCTACCAATGGCCATGGCATCGATATATACTCGTGCGCGCTCGACCAGACCGGCCTCATGGAGATGAAACAATTGTGCAACTCCACGGGCGGTCACATGGTCATGGGCGACTCATTCAATTCGTCGCTCTTCAAGCAGACATTCCAGCGCGTGTTTGCGCGCGATGCGCGAAACGATCTAAAGATGGCATTCAATGCCACGCTCGAGGTGAAGTGCTCGCGCGAGCTGAAAATCTCTGGCGGGATCGGCTCGTGTGTGTCGCTGAATGTGAAGAGCCCGTCGGTGTCGGATGTGGAGATCGGCATGGGCAATACAGTGCAATGGAAATTGTGTGCATTCAATCCCAGCTCCACTGTCGCCTTCTTCTTCGAGGTGGTCAACCAGCATGCGGCGCCCATACCGCAAGGTGGACGGGGCTGCATACAGTTCATCACCCAATACCAGCATCCAAGCGGTCAGCGGCGCATTCGAGTCACCACACTGGCCAGAAAGTGAGAACTCCCAGCCATATATATGCCTTCGCTATATAAAACTAATTCTTATTTACTGTCTTTAAGCTGGGCGGATGCCAACACCAATATACAGCACATCAGCGCAGGCTTCGATCAGGAGGCGGCTGCGGTGCTAATGGCCCGCATGGTTGTCTACCGCGCCGAGACAGACGAGGGGCCGGACATCCTGCGCTGGGTGGATCGCCAGTTGATTCGCTTGGTAAATCAGTGTCTATAATATAACCATAATCAATTCTCAATGTCCACTTCGACTTCTCTCTTGCAGTGCCAGAAGTTTGGCGAGTATTCCAAGGATGATCCGAACAGTTTCCGTCTGTCGCCCACTTTCAGCCTCTTTCCGCAGTTCATGTACCATTTGCGCCGTTCGCAGTTCCTGCAGGTCTTCAACAATTCGCCCGATGAGACCACATTCTATCGACACATGCTAATGCGCGAGGACCTCACACAGTCCCTGATCATGATACAGCCCATTCTTTATAGCTATTCTTTTAATGGGCCGCCGGAGCCGGTGCTGCTAGATACCGCTTCGATTCAAGCGGATCGCATACTGCTGATGGACACCTTCTTCCAGATACTCATCTATCACGGCGAGACGATTGCCCAATGGCGTGCGCTCAAATATCAGGATATGCCCGAGTATGAGAACTTCAAGCAGCTGCTGCAGGCACCAGTTGACGATGCCCAGGAGATTCTGCAGACGCGTTTCCCCATGCCCCGTTACATTGACACCGAGCATGGCGGCTCGCAGGCACGCTTCCTGCTCTCCAAGGTCAATCCCTCGCAGACGCACAACAACATGTATGCCTATGGCCAGGTACGTCCATTAGCTGTGATTCGAGCATATTATTGATTTTTAATCTATTGAAACATTACGTTTTCGTTTTTGTTTTACTTTTCTCATTGTGTCCGCTCAACTGCCTTTTGCTCCTTCTTCTACCCTCGTTGTTGTTCTTCTTGTTGTTGTCACTCGCAGGCGCCAATTGGTCAGACGACGGTAGTAAAACACAAACAGTTCTATTTTATTCCTCTTTGGTTAAATATATATTTCCTCTTTGGGTTTGGTTTTAAAGTTGCTTTGCTTCTTCTACAACTCTCTGCTCTGCTTTTGGTGTTGGCGCTGCTGCAGCGAAAAACCCTTTTTAGATCATCAAAATTCGAAAATTCCTTTTGCTAATTCCCATTTGAATCCTCTTCAACAGGATGGCGGCGCTCCCGTGCTCACGGATGATGTCTCGCTGCAGCTGTTCATGGAGCATCTGAAGAAATTGGCCGTCTCATCGACCACATAGATAGCACCTGGCATGGATTCTGGCTAGACTTATTAGTTATATACATATATATTATATATTTTAACCACATCTATTTGTGCAGTTACCGCCTGGTTAGACCACTACTACAATAAACCACATTCATACATATTTACACGTTTTTATTTCAAGCTCAAAACTAACTAATAAAAAACCAAAACTCGAAGTTAATAAATATTTTAGGCTGACTGTTAAACAAATGCATGAATTTCACTTTAGAGCGGAATGAAATTAACTAGCGTAAAAGCAATCAACAATAATCATAGTATATAAGTTACTAATACAATTGAATATGCCTCGGACTTGATATATACCCACATAAATATATATGGCTAACTATATATATTTGCGTGTATATATATTAATTGGACTAAACACTATTTGGTTCACAGTGACTAAGACATTTTAAATATTGTTTCGCTGCGTGTGCTGCAGCACTAGTTGAGGAATCGTATGGACATCTTTTGGTCGACATCGGTCCGTTCCAGAGCCTTGCAGAAGTCCTCGAACGAGATCTTGCCCTGACAGCACAGATCCGCCTCCAGAATTGTGCGCTCCGCAATGCTGACCAGTTGATCTTGACTGATGTTCGCGCCGACCATCATGTGGAGGATCGAGAGCAGCTCGTCCCGGCTGATGACACCATCGTCGTCCAGGTCGTACATCTTGAAGGCGAACTTCAGCTTCTCCTCACGACTGTTCAGCTTGCTCTGCTTGTTGTCCCGCAGCGGTCGGAAGTGGGCCAACACATTCATGAACTGGCGAAAGTTCACCCGATCGTCGGAGCTCTCGGCGAAGAAAGAGTGCACGATGCGCTCGCAGAGCGGATTGATTGCCAGCTCGGGTATGCGCATCAGATCCTCGCGGGAGAGCGTGCCGCAGTCATTGCGATCCAGCGAAGTGAAGCGCGAGTAAAGGCGCTCAATTTGGTTGGGTGTAACTGTAAAGAGTGGAGGGCAGAGAAAACGTAAGAGGTTGGAGTCCAGTCAGTTGATAATAAATGTACAGTGACATGAGCCATTATCAGAGATATGAACACTCGTTGGATATCTACCGTTATAGCTGAGCGCCTTATCACACACGAATTACACCTACTCGAGCAACTGATAAACACAAGCATTCGTTTGCTTGTGTATTGCTTGGAGGGGAAACATCAAAAGTCAACGCGTAAATAGCCTTTGCTCCAGTGACGTCATAAACTCAATTTATGATACCTTACATAAATGCATGAAGCCTTTTTGAGTGCATTCAAGAAGAACAGTTACACGTTCAATCACACTCAAGTCTCGCTGGCTCTCTCTCTGCCAACTGGTGTGGGTAGAGTTCATATGCTAATTGATTTTGGACTACGGCAAATAATTGCAGCGACGAGGAAAGGCTATAATTAGTTTCGCCACTTAAGTGCAAAGTATCCGAACACAATGTAAAGCTTTTAGCAACTGCGTATTTGTTTTGAACTGAAATTTTGGGAAATTTACAGCTGAAGGAAGGGTATCAAGTCCAAGGTTACGTTAGCTACCTTAGCTTAGTTTGGGTAATAGGTATTGCTGTGATATTCTATTACTTATTATACTTACAGCCAGTTTCATTTTGTATCTGTGCAATTTCCTCGTGCCGCAGAAAGAGCGAAGACTTATTGCCCATTATTGACGGCTTATTTAAACCAATGAGAGCGACACAAACACAAAATTTCTACTGAATTGAATGGTTTATAATGTGACCGAGTATTGCGACTACGCGAATGCCAACATGCACACTTTAGCATTGCCAACTGCGATTCGTGTCATCAATTGTGGCGGCAAACCGATAGGCATCTAATCGTGATGTGATTATCGGCATATAAACAAATTTTATTTTCCAAAAGAATAACAAGTTTTGGTTGCTCGAATGCAAATGGAAAAATTAAATCAGACTTTAACAGCTGTTAAGAACTTACGCTCAAGTGTCCGTCAGTGTTTTGAGCACCTGGCCGATGGCACCGATGGCGAAGCTATCGAGGAAAGCCGCAATAAATTTGTGCACGATTTTCAGGAAAGATTTGCATCCCTCAACTCGCAAATACGGTGAGTAGATGTAAATGTAAATTTTTTACTCTAATTTGATCGTTTTTTAATGCTTACAGTGACTTGGAGCAGCTTGTTAATGGGCTCCAGGTGCCGCCGTCAGCCTACCACTTGGGCAACACCACATTTCTTGCCCAGGAAACGACGCAGGAGCGTCAGGCGCTTTATCCGCAGCTGGTGAACAGCTACAAGTGGATCGATAAGGTGCACGATCATAGCATGTTGGCGTTCAACAACCTCAATCAGAACACGCTACGTCGATCCTACAACTATTGTTCGCAGAAGCGCCAGCGCTTGCCGTTCTCCTCCTTCAACAACGATCCGGAGTGAGTGACTAAAAATTATTATAATTTACATTGGTTTACATGTATCTTTTCTGCTTAGTCACATTGATAAGCTGCTAAGTGACATTAGCCATCCGCCGCACACAACGTATAAAGTATTTCATCCGTTTGGCTCCAATGCGGTGGCCATCGTCTCCATCAGCAACGTGCTGAAGGCGGCGATTGTCTTTAAAGGCGTGCTCATCGAATGGGTGACCATCAAGGGCTACGACGAAATACTCGAGCACGACGATCTGTGGGCGGAATCGCGCTATGAGGTGTTCCGCAAGGTGCAGGAGCACGCCCACTCTGCCATGCTGCACTTCTTCTCGCCCACGTTGCCCGATCTGGCTGTGAAGAGCTACATGACCTGGCTCAACAGTTACCTCAAGCTCTTTTTGGAGCCCTGCAAGCGTTGCGGGAAATACATTGCGAACGGCTTGCCGCCCACGTGGAGGGACTTGCGCACATTAGAGCCATTCCACGAGGACTGCCGCAACAGCTAAACAATACACAAACACTTATACATATACATATATATATTTTTAACATATTGATAAGCATAACTTTATACTTCATTTATTTCAAAAAACAAAAAAAATTATATGTATGTATTTTGAATGCAATCGCCGCGTCTCGCGGCTAAATAACTACAACGGTTTAATGCAGGTTTTAATGGCCAGTTGAGGTGGCATTGGTGGGTGCTCCTCCTACGGGCACACCATGCTGCAGACACATGCGCTCGAAATTCCGACGCAATGTGGCGCGCAGCTGCTCGCGTTGACGCTGTACTTGCTCGCGCTGGTATTGATAGGCCAGCACCACCTCTTGGGGAATGTAACAGCAGTTCTCATCGTCCTCATCGTCGAAAAAGTCCTGGAATCGAATGTGAACAAATCAAGAATTAAAAAAGAGCTTGGAGTCATGGCATGATGGCTGCTACTAACCAACATCTGCAGCAATGAGAACTTTTCGTCCGATTGCGTCTGCTGACCATAGACCGAATCGGAGACATAACTGTTGGGTGCCGCAACATCAACAACGGATTCCTCCTCTTCTTCTTCCGCCATCATGTCGTAATTATGATGATTGCACAGTCCGTCCGAGCAGGAGACTTCGGAGCCTTCCAGGGACGAGACTGCACTGGAGATGCGCGAATTGGCATGCGATGCGTGTGGATCGCTGCCATAGCCAGAGTCGCGCACATCCTGCTCGCAGGGACAATTCGGCATGGGTGCTAAACAGTCGTTGCATTTTGTAGCCTTGGGCACCGCGTCCAGGTGCTCATCAACACACAACTTCTTTTTATGCTTTTTGCTAGCAGACTTTTGCTTCTTTTTCTTCGGTTGCTTCTTCGATTTCGATTTCGTTGGTTTCTCACTTGGCGTCGGCGGCTTTGGCTCTGGTTCTGCATCGGCATCAACATCAACGTCAGCGTCTGCACAAACCATAACAATGCCATCGTCGATGGCATCATCAGTAGCATCCACAGTCGGTTCAGTGTTTGCTTCAGCCTCACCGTTTACGCCATCCTCTTCCTCCTCGCAGTCCGTTTCGGCAGCGTCGTTCGCATTGTTATCGTTCTCACACAGACGATGCATGTTCTTCTTCTCATCCTTCTTCTTCTTCTTCTTGAGCTTCTTTTGCTCGCGCTTCAGCTCCTTGGCCTTCTCGGCCCGACTGATCTCCTGATAGAGCAGCTCCAAGTTACTAATGCCCTGCTTCTGCTCCACGCGCTCATGAAAGCTGCGACAGAGCGCATGTACGCCCACAGCGGCCAGCACTTGACAGGCGCGCTCCTCCTCACGCAGACTAACATAAATGCGACGCAAGCGCTCGTACATGATCATGCCAACGCATGTGAGCACCTCCTCCTGGGCGATTTCCAACGTTTTCGCATGGCGTTCGCGCAGCTTCGAGTAGCTTCCATTCACCTCCGGCTCGGCACGCTTGATCAGCGCATCAAGGAACTCAATTTTATTCGTGCTCACATGTATGTGCTCGTCGGGCACACATTTGCGGATGTGCGCATACAGCTGTGCCGCATAGCCCTTCTCCTTGGTGGATATCTCGCCAATGAGTATTTTATAAGCACGCTCGATCTGTATTTGAATTATAATTTTATTATCGAATGATATCCCCTATTGTGTGGTTGGTTACTTACCTTTGTGCGACAGCCGGCGCAAAACTTGTGCTTCTTCAAATACTTGTCGAGCACTTCCTGCAATTCTTTCGTTTCAATGATGGTCACCTCAGTGCGGCAAGTGCTTTTCATCGCGGACCACACTTCACGCCAGGTTTCCGAAAACGGTTTGGCACGGAACGTGTCTAACGAATGCAGCACACAGCGTGTCTTGTTGCGCAGCTTATTATCGAGCAGATTGTTGAGTACCTCGTGATGCCGATATAGCAGCGTGCCCAGTGCTTGGGGTGTTTTCAATTTCTCCTCCGTTATGCCCAGGGTGCAATTGTTGCGCAGCTCAAGCGGGTCAACCGTTTTATGTCCGGACTCAGCTAGCTGGTAAAACAGACGCTCCACCCGTCGCCGACAACCCACACACTGGACGCACTGATTGAGCACCGAAATGAAGCCGGTGCTATCAATCACAAGCGATTGCTTGCGTTCCGTCTCTGTGAGCAGATTAAATTTACGTGAGAATTCCTCCAGTTCGCGACCCCGTATCTGTGGGCTGTCAATGACAAGTCCTTTGCTGTTCAGGTCCATTAGCATCTGGCGATCACGTATAAAGACAATGATTGAAATTCAGATCAATTAAAAGCGAGTAAGAGAACAGTGCTTGCAAAATATAATACCACATATACACAATAAACACACATATGTACACAAAGAGAAAGAAAAATGCATTTGAAACCTGTTTTTGTTAAATTTTTCTTTCGTTTTTTTTTTTTTTTTTTGTCGGTGTTGCCACTTCAGCAACATGGCGACTCTATGTAAGGTGCAGCGGGGAGTCGGGCAGGTGCTGAGAATTGCCGAACTGTTTTTAAGCGGCTGTTTATTATTGTAAAGACTTCTAGGAGCATACAGAATTATCTCGATATGAAGTTTAATTAAACAAAGTTTCTCATTTATGGGTGCAGTCAATGAGTATATACATATATATATGTATGTTTATGTACTTGTATGTGTTTACTACGCACATAGGCATACACAAATGCACGCGTACGTGTTATGAAAGTTTGACAATGTTCACACATACAAAGAAACCATCATTACACACACGCACACACATATGATACAAAAATGCATAAGTATATGGGATTTGTGAGGGGGTCATCAAATTGTTAACTTATATGACATTTGAGAGCAAGAGTTAATTTTACATGATACTACATGATGCTGTTCTACTTTTTCACTTACCATTAGCTTATCGCCTGCCACCAAGGGTAAATGCCTTCTGCCCACATAATTAGAATCATCTTCATCAGTATTATATACTTTAGTTAGTCTCGCCATGTTCTTTCCAAGACCAACGATGGCAGTTTCAGGCACTTTTTTGACGCACTTTGTAGCAACAAAACACAGCACAATGCTTGAAGCGTATTTTCAATTATATATTATACTAGAATATTGTGTTCTTTACACCGTAAATCGGCTTGAAAAATGATTTTTCTATGATTTCAAACACGTATGTAGGGTTCAGCAAGTCGTCCGGTCGCCATTAATAAATAGTGTTGCGTAACGAGAGACATTTGATATTTTTGCAGCACAGACGCCAATGCAACCTTGCATTTTTGACGTTGCCAGACCACACAAAAAGTTAGCCCGACTCAACAAGATGAGTTTTTTTTAGCGCGTTTTGTTGGTCTGTGTTGCTTTGCTGCAAAGTTGCTTTTGAGTAGATTTCCGTAAAATAACGCGTGCTTTTTAGATTGTTGTCTAATCTGGTCTTGCATTAACATTGACAAGATGTCGCATCACTATGTGGTGACTGCACAAAAGCCAACAGCGGTTGTTGCTTGCCTCACGGGTAAGTAAACGATGGCGAAATTAATTTTCAGCGTGCATATTGTGGCTAAATCGTAGCCGGCGTTATTAAGCAATTTTGCATTGCATTTTCTTTAGCTATATACTCATGCTTTTGTATATATACACATTTCCCAGGCAATTTCACATCACCGACAGACTTGAATTTGATTATTGCCCGCAATAATCAGGTGGAAATAGATTTGGTTACACCTGAGGGTTTGCGGCCTCTGAAGGAAATCAACATCAATGGCAAAATTACGGTAATGCGACATTTTCGTCCGCCGGACAGTAACAAGGACTTACTGTTTATATTAACGCGACGCTTCAATGTCATGATTCTCGAGGCACGCATGGTGGGTGATAATATAACCGTGATAACAAAGGCCAATGGCAATGTCTCCGACTCCGTGGGCATTCTATCCGAAGGCGGTTTTATTGCCGCTATTGATCCCAAAGCACGTGTGATTGGCATGTGCCTCTATCAGGGTCTCTTCACGATTATACCCTTGGACAAGGATGCCAGTGAGCTGAAGGCGACAAGCTTGCGGTAGGCTGACAAAAATGATCGAATTGGTTTTAAGCTTTTTATTATAATTGTAAATGTTTTGCAGCATGGATGAGCTAATTGTGTATGATGTGGAGTTTCTACATGGCTGCATAAACCCTACAGTCATCGTTATACACAAGGACAACGATGGTCGCCATGTAAAATCCCATGAAATTAACTTGCGAGACAAAGAATTCATGAAGCTCGCCTGGAAGCAAGATAATGTAGAGACAGAGGCTACCATGCTAATACCCGTGCCTTCACCTATTGGCGGGGTCATTGTAATTGGACGTGAATCCATTGTTTATCACGATGGCAGCAATTATCATGCCGTAGCGCCGCTGACCTTCCGGCAGAGTACCATCAATTGCTATGCACGTGTGGACAGTAAGGGATTACGTTATTTGCTGGGCAATATGGACGGGCAGCTCTATATGCTCTTCTTGGGCATCAACGAAACCGGCAAAGGCTCTACCGTCAAGGACATTAAAGTCGAACAGCTAGGCGAGATTTCGATACCAGAGTGCATCACCTATCTGGATAATGGATTCTTGTACATCGGCAGTCGCCACGGCGATTCGCAGCTGGTGCGACTCAGCTCTGAGCCCATTGATGGCTCCTATGTCATACCGGTTGAGAACTTCACGAATCTGGCACCCATTTTGGACATAGCTGTCGTGGACTTGGATCGTCAGGGCCAGGGTCAGATAATTACCTGCTCTGGCAGCTTCAAAGATGGCTCGCTTCGCATTATTCGCATTGGCATTGGCATACAGGAGCATGCTTGTATCGACCTGCCCGGCATCAAGGGCATGTGGTCCCTGAAGGTGGGAATCGATGACAGCGTCTATGAGAACACGCTAGTCCTGGCCTTCGTTGGGCATACACGCATCCTAACTCTGTCCGGGGAGGAGGTCGAGGAAACCGAAATACCCGGTTTTGCGAGCGATCTACAATCGTTCCTCTGCGCCAACGTGGAATACGATCAGGTGAGGAAATAACTAAGGAGCTTTAAGCATATGTTAATGATATGGTATTTGTATATCTCTGACAGCTCATTCAAGTGACTGCGGAGAGTGTGCGTCTGGTCAAGAGCTCCACCAAGGCGCTGGTTGGCGAGTGGAAGCCAGAGGGTGATCGTTCCATTGGCGTCGTCTCCTGCAACAGCACCCAAATTGTTGCTGCCTCGGCGCGTGAGATATTCTACATTGCCATTGAGGATGGCAGCCTGGTGGAGAAGTGTCGCAAGACTTTGGCCTATGAAGTGGCCTGCTTGGATGTCACCCCGTTGGATGAGAAGCAAAATAAGTCCGAATTGGTAGCTGTGGGTCTGTGGACCGACATATCGGCGGTTATACTGTCGTTGCCCGATTTGGAGACAATTTATACTGAAAAACTAAGCGGTGGTAAATTATCTAAATTTAATCACATTCCATTTTCTCTAATCTCGGTTGACTTTGTTTTAACAGAGATAATACCACGCTCCATACTGATGACCACCTTTGAGGACATTCACTATCTACTGTGCGCTCTGGGCGACGGATCCATGTATTATTTCATCCTGGACCGCACCACTGGCATTCTGACCGACAAGAAGAAAGTAACGCTCGGCACACAGCCAACCACATTGCGCACGTTCCGTTCGTTTGCCACTACGAATGTGTTCGCCTGTTCGGATCGTCCGACTGTGATTTATTCATCCAATCACAAGCTTGTGTTCTCCAATGTTAATCTCAAGGAGGTGAACCATATGTGCTCGCTTAATGCCCAAGCCTATCCGGACAGCTTGGCGCTGGCCACCAAAAACTCTGTCATACTGGGCACCATTGATGAGATTCAGAAGCTGCACATTCGAACAGTGCCGCTGGGCGAGGGGCCCCGTCGCATTGCCTATCAGGAGGCTTCGCAGACCTTTGCTGTGTCCACATTGCGCATCGATGTGCACGGACGTGGTGGAGCTAAACCCTTGCGTAACAGCGCTTCTACCCAGGCTCAGAATATCACCTGTAGCTCCAATATGCTGCCCAAACCAGGTGGCGGCAATTCAACGGCGGCCAATGCAGAAGTTGGCCAAGAGATTGACGTCCACAATTTACTAATTATTGATCAGAACACGTTTGAGGTATTGCATGCGCATCAGTTTGTGCCGCCGGAGACCATCTCGGCATTGATGTCCGCCAAACTGGGCGATGATCCCAATACTTACTACGTGGTGGCCACATCCCTCGTCTTTCCCGACGAGCCGGAGCCAAAAGTGGGACGCATTATTATTTTCCATTATCATGAGAATAAGCTGACCCAAGTGGCCGAAACCAAAGTCGATGGCACCTGCTTCGCTTTGGTGGAGTTCAATGGCAAAGTGCTAGCCGGTATTGGCAGCTTTGTGCGTCTGTACGAGTGGACAAACGAGAAGGAGTTACGCATGGAGTGCAACATACAGAACATGATTGCGGCATTATTCCTGAAGGCCAAGGGTGACTTTATCCTAGTCGGAGATCTAATGCGCTCCATTACGCTGCTGCAGCACAAGCAAATGGAGGGCATCTTTGTGGAGATAGCACGCGATTGCGAGCCGAAGTGGATGCGTGCCGTCGAGATCTTGGACGATGATACTTTCCTCGGCTGCGAGACACACGACAACTTGTTTGTGTGCCAGAAGGACAGGTGAGCTGGCTGATTGATACTCAATTCACATTGAATTTAAACAAATTGTTGTTTTGCTTTGCTATTCAAGCGCTGCTACAACGGATGAGGAGCGTCAGTTATTGCCGGAGTTGGCTCGGTTCCATCTGGGCGATACAGTTAATGTATTTAGGCATGGCTCGTTGGTAATGCAGAATGTCGGCGAACGTACAACGCCCATCAACGGCTGTGTGCTCTACGGCACCTGCAATGGTGCGATTGGCATTGTCACTCAAATACCACAGGACTTCTACGATTTCCTACATGGTCTCGAAGAGCGTCTGAAGAAGATCATCAAATCGGTGGGAAAAATCGATCACACCTATTATCGGAATTACCAAATTAATACCAAGGTGGAGCCCAGCGAGGGCTTCATCGATGGAGACCTAATTGAGAGTTTCTTGGACTTGAGTCGAGACAAGATGCATGAAGCTGTCACCGGCCTGGAGGTAAGTAGAAATGCCCATCATGAAAGTTAAATACGAAGTTGATATATAATTAATGGTTCCTTTATTACAGCTAACGCTGAACGGTGAACGCAAGAGTGCGGATGTGGAGGATGTCATCAAGATTGTGGAGGATCTGACGCGCATGCATTGAACCATATAAAATATATTGTGCTGTATTTAATTCATATAAATATTGGCAATTGATGAAACTGTTTGTTTTCGATACCATGTATCCCCGTGCACCCATTCTATTAACAGATTTTGGCTATGTAATCTGTAAACTAACAGTTATATACTGTTTAACATTCATTATATATATATGGCAAAAAAAGAAGAAAAAGGAAACAAATATAAATATGCTTTTTGACGAGCTTTTAAAGTTCTGTTATTCGAATAAAGTGCTTAACTTTAAATATTATTATTGTTTGTCAAAAATTATGATAGCTGATTTGGCTAAATCTGTATACATATATGTATAAATGAATAAAATGAATACTCTTGCAGTGTTATGTAGTAAAGTTCCTATTCATATCCGTAAACTGATATAACGTATTTCTCACTCAAATGATTCTACTGTATGTAGTCATTGAAATTTAGATCCCAACTATCATATGCCAGCGAGGGTATAGTTTTTCGGGGTTTTTGCTTTCATTTCCTTTTTATTAAGGACATATCTTGGTGATTTGAAATTGAATTAAATGAGGGATATTTTGTATTTTAATGGTTTTTAAGAACAATTATTTAACTAAGAGAATCGGCTTTTAAATATATATATATATAGTGAAACACTTGTAGATTGAGTCAATGCTCCTAGTAATATAATAATATCTTCATGTATTTATTCAGCTCTCGTTTCTGGTTCAGTTTCAGCTGTTCAAGAATAAGCTTTCGACTTGAACCGGTTCGGTTCAGTTTTTGGATTTGATACCGCACTTGCGATAAGCTGAGATTGCGCAGCGTTTTCACACACTCTACGCACTTCCAATCAAAATACGGCATTAGCCATTATCAACACATCTTACACACACACACACATGTAAACACAATCATGCACATGTAATGGTGTTCAGTTCCGGAGCAAGCAAGCGCTGCTCTGTTCGTTGCTCACGTGCGGCCCGCAAACGTGAGCAATAAGCAGTTGTATAAGGGGTAGCGAGGTGCGACTGGCGGCATTGGCGTTTCATTCATTAATACACGCATACAAACACACACACACACACACACACTTAACACGCAGGCGTACATACATACGGCCAGCCAGCCACTGGAATGCTGCATCCACCACCAATTTCCAACGCCCGCAGGCAAAACAGTTGTTTTTACATATGCGCGTGTGATTGCGAGTGTATGTGTGTGTGTGTGTGTGTGTGTTTGAGTGGTGTTTGTGCTTGTATGCGTGTGCGCACTCGATGCGCCTCCACACGCTTTGAC
Organism: Drosophila navojoa; assembly: GCF_001654015.2. The sequence continues at coordinate 108,304 of NW_022045892.1, forward strand.
AGCGCCTGCTGCCTGCGCTGCTTGCTGCGCTGCTCGCAGCGACTGCCGCCGCTGCTGCTGCTGCGTCGGCTGCTGTCTCCCCCTGGTTACTGCAGCTGAGCTCTCGGTCCATTTGAGTAGTCACTCATTCGTTCGCCGCCTGCTCGCTGGTTCAGCTGCGCTCAAGCGCCCGTCGTAGTCGTTGTCGTTGTCACAAGCGTCCTGGCCGCTCGTTCGTGATTTACACAAGCATCCACATACACACACCTACACAAAAACACGCACACCTAAGCACATGTACACACGCAAAGAGCTAACAACACTTAAAATACGCTTTAAAAATATTTAAATTAAAACTATTTACAACTATTTGGCATGTAACACAAGATGTTGCCAACAGCTCAAGTGCCATAAAATACAACAAAAAAATATAAATAAATATACAAAAATACAAATAAAAAATAATTATACTAAAAAAAGAAGGAAAACAAAAGTTTCGCGCTCATAAAAAAGTTTTTTGTTTCTTCATAATTTGTGTTGAGCATAAAACTCGCCCGGGCGTAACGTATTTTCGTTAATTTTCGCAATAACTAGGCGAATATGTGCTAACAACAACAGCAACAACAACAACAACAACAACAACTATTAACATTCTATATATGTATATACATTATATATATATTTAACTGCTCAGTTTTGGTTGGTCTTTGGTTTGTTGGATTAACGACGACGGCCATTTTATAGAAATAACCCAGCGGCAAAACGGATAGCTGCCCCAAGGTGAGAAAACGTCATTTGCATAGTGATAAGAATATAATGATGAACTGTTACCCTTTGATATCCATTTACCGACGGCATTAAATGACGCGAAACTCGATTCGATACAGCATTGCTTTCTTCTACAAAATAATGGGGAATAAGAACATTGCAGTCGACTGCATAATACTCGCTCAATGCACTATAATATTGATATCAGAGATCATAAAGTCTAGAGTAGAGCTAACTGTACAGTTGATAGTTATAGTTCTGTTCTTATTCACAATGTTCTTCCAATAGGTTTGTATATACTTATTACCTTTTCACCTAAGGGTAAGTGAACTTCTTAGAGGCTCCAGCTGTAAAGCCGTAGATAATGCAGTTACCTCATTATTTCGATTCGTAAAGCTATAATACGTGTATCTTTATAATATGGATATATTCAGTTTACACGATGCACACAGTGTTTGATAATATACAGAAAATAATAAGTAGAAATGTGTCTAGCTCTGATTTCTACAATGTATTTATTATTTATTTGGTATAAGGTATGAAAATTCACATTTGCCATACAAAATCTCAAGATCTCCATATCCGACAAGGCTAAACGCAGGTTTGTAAACCTGATTTGCGTTTCAGTTGTTCAATTTCTTCAGAGATAATCGCCGCACAAAACCAATATACTCCTCTTTACGCAAACCGAGCGAGTGCAAATGTGAACAAGTGTAATTCAATGCGAATTATTGTAGGCGAACACATAGGGCGCATTTGAAAAACATTTGTACTTGCGCCTCGAAACTCACTGAAAGAACGAACCTCGAGCCATTGACATCATCATCAGCTTCACAAACAGAGAGTGCGAGAGAGAGCGAGAGAGGGAGAGAGTCTGCTCCCTCTGCTCGGTTCTGTAATCGGATTCCTTTGGCTGCGTTGGCGTTTGGTGACGACGCCGTTAAAAGACCAAGAATCAGAAATTATTGTTTAGCAACAATAAAATACCTCGTCCTACCCCCGAAAAAATAAGAAGGAACAAAAAAAACAAGTAAGAAAGCTCTAGTCGAGACTGCTCGACTACGAGATCCC
>NW_022045892.1:110131-160956 GCF_001654015.2 Drosophila navojoa
GAATCTATTGCTATATTATATTATTCATTACAAATATATACTGAAATTGTCCTGTATAAAAATATATTTATTTATGTTTTCTCTTTAAGTCATTTGGTTCCGTATTATGAAAATAGTCGTTGTGAATATACATATATTTTTGTTCTTTGTTGTAACCCACTTTAGAGCTACGATTCTCAAGACATCCTCTCGATATGCATAACAACTTTTTTGTTTTGTGCCATCCATGCCTAAGCGAGCCTTTGTTCGCATTGTCGTAAATATATATAAATCTTTTGAAATATCTACTTTTCGGGCAGTGTGTGTATTTAATGTTGAATATGCAAATTGCGCATAGCTAATTTGCATTTATGACAACAGCAATGAAAAGAAAAAGAGGAAAAAGGTATTAACTAATAATCTGGCTAAAGGCGACGAAAAACGGAGTCTCGAGGCGCGACAACGACGCTTGAAGATATGCGAGAAATTTACAATAATACTTCCAAGAAGGCAAAAGCCCAAGCAGAGCCGACAGCGATCATAAAGGTGGGGTAACAGGAGTTGACGGAAGGTGGGGGGTAGGGGTGAGGGTGGTGTGTGCTGCAAGTCCGTTGAGATGCGTTGCTGTCCAGCGCTATGAACTGACCATGACGAGCTCCACTCGAGGCTGGCCAAAGGTGTCGCGCGCCAAGCAAATTAGCGTCTGTGTCCAATTGGAAAACGAGCCACAGACGCGATACACGCACACACACACACAAACTCACACATGCATATATATATATATGTATGTTGTATGTGTGTGTCGCCTTGTCACGTGAAATCAAATCAGGCATTACAATTTTACGGCCAATCGAGAATGTAATTGAGTCGCACAGCCGTCGCGTTGTCTGCCGCAAAGTCCCAAAAACGTTTTCACACCGACTTTTCCGGCTGCGGAAAAACAACAAGCCGGCTTCCGCTGCCAGCAGCAATGGAGCATGCAGCGCAGCTGAGCTGAGCCGAGTCTAAAAATAGCCAACTAATAAAATATATATGTATGTATGTATGTATATATGTATGTAGGTACTTAATAGATCTTAACACTATTTTCAATATGCATTATTAACAACTATTTGTTGATGGCCTAATTTATGCTCGAACACGTTGTCGGATTTTCCCAGTTTTTCCCAGTTTGTCCTTTCGCTTGTTGTCCTGTTGCGTCCATTGTTTGGATCACGTAGCGACCGTCGATATCGAATTTGTTCGATCTGCGCGAGTAGAAGCTGCAGCAGAAGCAGAAGCAGAAGCAGAAGCAGAAGCTGTAGCCGTAGCTGTAAGCAGAGGCAACTATGTTGCCAAGTGAGCAGCAGCTAAGCAGTTGCGGAGCTGAGGAATTGAGGAGTTGAGGAGTTGAGGAGCTGCCACTGTCTGCCCATGTCCTTTGTACGCATCCTTCTATTCCGCTATCGGATAACAGCGCCCGCATTCACGTTTCAGATTTTGCCATCGCCTGAATCTTTCTTATGCGAGAACTTGTAAGTTTTTGTTTCTGTTGTGTTTTTTTCCTCTTTCTTCTTCTTTGCTCCCGTGTAAACAAGGGTTAAAGCATTTTTTATGGAAAATATGGGATAATTCGTTGCCTATGTGTGATCGTATGTTGTCCGATATCGATCTCTGGTCATGTAGGCATGGGAAAATTATGACTATACGCCGCTGACCCCTTTAAACTGAATTGGTTGTTTGTTTTTTGTGGTATTTAAATCAAGTTCTTTTAAGGATTGTTAAATGTAAACAAAACATTCTAGAAAATAATAAGCAACAATAGTAATTGTTTCGTATGAATCTGCGCCTTGTAGATGATTTTCTTTGTGCTTAAAAAACTCGTGTTGTTCAGTCTTTTGTTTTTGTATAATTAATGAGCAAATTAAATTTTGGACTTATTATATCTGGTCCTTAGACAAACTAATATGGTTCTCTATTGTATATGAAGAATTCTTATATAAAATATACATAATATATACATATAATTTTGGAATAGATCTATAATTTCGTCCTTTTCACAATTGAAAAAATTATTTATTCTTGATGGGCGCTGTATGGCATAAGATTTACGTTCCAGTCGTATATTGCAGTACAGCAAGAGCTCTACTTTCTTATTAACTCAACGTTGGTTCTGTTTTCAGCTTGTCATACATATATGTATATCTTCATACTCTTGTCTTATAGACCCAGCCAAACAAAAAGTGTTTGCGCTTTAAATTCATTAATCAATGTATTTGTCTAGCAAAAAAGCCAAACATCTGGGCTCATACAATATTTTACTACTATCTATCTATTCATTCAATGCATATCGGACTTAAAATGGCGCCACGATGATTCAGTGTTCTCCTATCAGTGGCTAAGCTAGCGCATATATACATACATACATATATATAGTTTATATACCACTAGATATGTATGTAGTATAGGTATATAAAGTAGTTCTTTTACATTTTTGCACGTTATGTGTTGATAAGCCAAGAAGAAGAATTAACAACAACAACAAGAGCATTATGCAGTCATCAGCATTACAACAACAACAACAACAGCGCCGACAGCTGAGCTGAGTTGAGTCCGAGTAAATTCTGCAGCGCGTGCAAGAAATTGTGAACGTCACCAGCGAGCGATTAGCTCATCATCTACGTCAACAGCAACAACAACAACAACAAACAATTGAAGCAAAACATTGTAACACCCACAGAAAAAAGCAAGCCACAAAAAAAAGTCAAAATCAGCAACAACAATAACAATCAAAACAGCAACAGCAACAACAAAGCTTTGCACATATCGAGCACACGTGCCACAGTGCCGACACACGGCGCACAGGTGCCTAAACATATGTACGCGTGATCGGCCATAAGTCAGATCAATGAATGAAAACGATAGCGAGCCGAGTGAGCGAGTACAAAGTGTTTAAAAAATAATAACATCAGCAGCAGCAACAACAACAATAACAATAAACCGCGAAGAGTTGAGTTGATTGAAGTATTGAGCGACTGGCTGTATACCCTGTAACTAGGCCAAGCTTTTTGATTGTGATTAATGATTGACTGATTGACAGAATATTTGACTTATATACTAATAGAGTAAGAGTAAGAGTTAAGTATGATAAGGAAACATAGTCATGGGATTTTAGAATGATGTAAATGGTTTGATTATTTGACTATACTGATGACTGACTGATTGAAATCATTGATGGAATAACTAAGACTCTGAATATTCAAATAATTGACTGATTGATTGAGAGACAGGCTATTGAAGCATGAACATGTCAGAAATATTTATGCTAAGAAAATAAAGATTTCAGTTCAGATCTCGAATTCGTCAAAGATATAATTGTCTTTTATTAAGTCACTAGCACAGTTCAATCTGTAGATGATTGAGAGACTGATTGACCAAGTCAGTGAGTGCTCCTGATCTAATTTACTGCTAGACTAAGTAGGATATGTCGAGGCTTATGTTTTCTACTCCAAGTAATAAGATGAAAAAATCCTAAAAATTGAAATTTTGTGAAAGCTTATGTTTTTGCAAAATTAAATACTAAAGCTTGTAGTTTAAGAAAAACTCCTCTGCCTCATTTGCACTTAAGCGGATGTTTAATACACCCTAGTCCAGCAAACAGTCTAGCAATGGGTGCATAGCGCATAAAAGCTTCAAAAAGCTGATTCAAGTATACAAGTTTATCATTGTTTTTGTTTTTGTGGCTTATCTGTTTGGTTTTTTTTTTATTTTTTATATTTTGTTGGTGTGTCTGTTTCAGGGGTCAACTGGCAATGTCTTAAATAACTTTGAGTTTCGCCTTCTGTTCTGCCTAGATCAGCAGAGCGGCAAAAGAAAGTCGAAGTCGACGTAAGAAGAAAGCGCAGCAGTTTCCAGTGAAATGTCAACTGTTTTTCTCACTTTTCTTCTCATTTCATTTCATTTAATTTACTGCTTTTCATTTCTTTTCATTTTTTTGCAAGCTGCGCACAAGTCACGGCCGCGTCGAAAGTATTGTTTATTTACCTAGCTGAACGCCGCCAGCCCCCGCGCACTCGCACTGCAGTTGACATTGTTGGGCGACATTGAAAATGCCCGAAAGCCAATCAAAAGCGGAGCAGCGACAGTGGCAGCAGCAGCAGCAGCAGTAGCAGCAGTCGCAGCGGTTGCAGCGACAGCGACGGCAAAGCTCAGCTCAGCTCAGCTCAGTTCAGCTGAGTTGAGCTCAGCTCCGAATTGCAGCGGCATCAAGTGCAGCGCGCGTCGCTTAGCTTAGTTTAGTTTAGTTTAGAACGAAGCAGTCGCAGCAGAGGGCGCGAGAGTTCGTTCGGTTCGTTCGTTCGGTTCGGTTCGGTTCCAGTGAGCAGTGCCAGTGTGTGTGCGCGCGCGCCTTGCACGAAATACCCTAAAAAAATAACACAAAAAAAAAAGAATCGCATAGTTAATACCTTCAAATCGAACGCGCCGCACAGCGCGCAATGCAGGCTGCAGTTCAATCATTGAGCCTCTGAGATGGATCCCAAAAGTAATTAACCCTTGTGTGATACCCTAACTGAGAGGCAGGCCAAAGCTTGCAGCTGCAACTGTTTGTTTTTGCAATGTCGCGGCAGACAGTGTGTGTGTTATTTCTGGTTAATACTCCGTTTAGTGTGTGTGTGTGTGTGTGTGTGTTCTTTTTTTTTTATTTATTTCTGCTGACACTCCCCCGTAAATTGTGATTTGTTTTGTCTGGCCGCACGACCAAGCGCTTGGGGCACGAGGCTGTTGCTGCCACTGCCACTGGCTGCAGCACAGAGCTCGTTCTGGACATGCGCCTGTCGTCAGCTATTGCTGCTGTTGTTGTTTTTGCTGCTGCTGCAAAGTGTGATTTTAATTGCAAAATATTGAATTACGATAAATAAGGCATGCGGCCAGAGAAGTGTGCACAAAATTGTCGTACTTTAAAGTGGGGCAGAAACGGTTCAGCTGTCAGAAACTATCGAACTATCGGCAAGGACATTCGAATTTAGTGCGTGACCTTGAATAAGCGTGACTGTGTCGAACCACCATATTTGCTGGCAAATTTTAAGCTTTAGCTTTTAAACAATAACTCAATAAAATTGTTTCATTAAATTTTATAGTCAAACACATTTAAGCTTTACAAGAAATTCATTACAATTTTTTATGTTGAACATAAAAAAACACACAAAACCAGTTAAGCAGAGTCAAAAATGAAATAATCATAAACTTTACGAGTGCATACTTAAGATTTGTGTAAATTGCAAATAAGAATAATAATAAAATGAAAATAACAAAAATGGCGGCCAAGTGTGTAGAAGAAGACATTTAAGCACATACGCATGCCAATATACATACATACATACATACATACATATATGCACGTGGAACTGACATTGAATTTTGACAAACGCATGCGGCCGGAAGAGTTGCCACACGCCCCCCAAAAATAAATAATATATACAGACAGACACACACACACGCACATCAATCATCAACTGAGAATCTTTTTGGCCAAAAGGGCTGAAAGAGAAAGCTAAACACTCCAATGCACGAAATACTTTGCTAATGGAGTATAAAATACATGCACACATACACGCATGCACACATCCACACAGAGCAGCCGCGGCAACAAAATGAAACTCAAATAACAATTATTAAGGCGTTGCCAGACGTGCACACAACAATTATGCGCCTGTGTGTGTGGGCGGAGCGGTGGCAACGACAACGGACGCGATACCAATACACAAGCGGGCCCGCGAGATACAATACACACGCACAAGCTCACTCGTACACACACACACGCACACAGCATTTCCAGTTCCAGTTTGTCGTTCCAGGTCTCGCGCTTTGTTTGTGTGCGTTGTTTGTATGCTCGTGGGGCATTAAACACGCCGAGACAGCCAATGAGATGTTGTTGCCAGTTTGCTCGTATTTGTGTAATGCTTTGCACTCGCCCGCTCTCGCTCGCACTCACTGCGGCGTTCGCAGCTGTTGTTGTTACTCTGGCTGCACAGAGGGTGGCATGTGTATGTGTATGTGCGTGTGTGTTTACGTTTGCGTTTGTATTTGGAAACCAGTTTTTTTCCTGTTACAGCAGCCGCAGCAGCAGTAGCAGCGACAGCGGCAGCGGCGCAGCCGTATTGCAATGGTCGGTGAATGAACCGTACGGCGGCCCTAATATCTTTCTAATGTTACCTGGCTGAGACACCATTTTCTTTTTTTCTCGTCTTTCCCTTGTTAGCTTTTGTTGTTGTATTGCTTATGGTGCTTGCTGCTGTTGTTGTTGCTGTTCTCTGCTGCTGCTGCTGCTGCTGCTTCCTGTGCTCGTTGTCTTGTTATTTTTTTGTGCTGCTAGAATTTATGCTTTTAACTTTTGTCTCCCACATTTTGGATGTATCAACTGAGATTCGTCTGGGGCATTGAATGTGTATGTGTGGGTGTGTGCGACTTACACGTTAGTGTGCGTGTTTGACTTCTTGTGACTAAATCCGCTTAATGCTGTAATTTTCCTGTTCGCTCTGGATATATGTATGTACATATGTAGATATTTTTATATAGCTTTCTAAACTATGACCTCGAGTAAAAGTTCATAACTTTTTTTTTTGGTATTCGTTATACATTTTTAAAGCGTAATTGCTTTTTAGATGGCTGGTTTATAAAGAACGTTTGTAATATCTGATTAAATTATATTTAAATATAATTGATCTTATATTATCTTATTACATACATAGATTAAACTATATTGATATATATATATATATATATATATATATATATATATATTGATATAGACTAGAGAATTCGTGTATATTTTTGCCTTATTAAAACGTAATTTAAAGCCCGCCCAAGCTTTCCAGTTAAATCTTGTCAAATATATAATGCGAGATGTCTGTAATAATTTCCTTGTGTTTGATTTCTTCTTAAAATTTAAGGACAGCCCTAACAACATCGCTGATTTCTTAGCTATATTAGAGTCTGCTCTTTCTATAACTCAACAGATTAATTATGCATCATATATCATATGCTTAGCAAGGGTTTCATGTTTAAGACTCGCTTTATGGGCAAGCAAGCCCATAAAGGCCTTCAATAATCTCTTGCTTAAACCGAAAATATATTCAAATTGTCAACACCATTTTGGAAAGAGCAACTTATTGCCCAGCATTAAGTGATCTTATATTGGGGGAACCAACAATCCTCCATCATTATTGAAAAGATCTCTTAGCACCGCAGTTGCGGTGTCTTCTATATTTATATTTAGATTTAGATCCGCCCCACAATATGTCAGCCTTGTCGTAAATTTCAAGGTAAACATGCAACGATATAGTTATAAAAGTAGGGATTGCCGTATCGAAATGGAGCTATTTAAAATGGCGTCTGCTCTTGCTTTTATTTTTAGTAAAATAGTTTTCGCTTACATAAAACGAAATTGTAGCAACAAATGGAATTTAAGTGTATTGTATGAGTGTGTGGGTGTGTGTGTGTGCGTGTGTGTGAGGGCATGTGCAAGGTATACGTATAGACGTATATATATAGTATATGGTGTAGGTATCTAATGAAACGTGATTTTCTCTTAAACGTGACTTTGTATTGATTTTTTTCAACCATATTTTTGTTTCATTCTACGACTGAGTTCAAGTTGCTATTGTTCTTGTTGTTGTTTTAGTTGTTGTAGTTGTCGATGTTGTTGTTTTTGTTATTGTTGTTGTTGCTTTTGGTTTTGCTGTTCTGTTGCACTGCTGCTGTTCACTGCTGCAACGACTGTTGCAGTTGCTCATATCATAAAATGTAAGACGCAATTAATGCCCGCAATTTAAAAATCTTTTTCGAAGGGAAATTCACTTGGAATTAAGGGAAATGATATAATAATAAAATGAAATTATTTGCTTATTTATTTTTTTTATTTATATATTCGATTATTATTATATAGAATTTATTTGTAGAATATTATTTTATTATATGTATTATAAATAATATATTATAGTTATATTAGAAATAACCCAGGCTAATAAGACATTGTACTGTAAAAACATTTTTATTTTGAAGAACAAAAAAAAACTTCAGCTAATTAAAAAAATTTTTTTTTTCTTATATTGTTGAATGACTTAGGGAGTTTGACTTGGAGTTTTGATAGATTTTTATATCATATATTTATGAATATTTATATTATATCTATTCAAGCAAGCATTCTTAGTTTTAGTACTTTTAATATTCTACTCAAAATGCTCAAATTGAGTAATAGTATTTGTCACAAAATAAACTCAAACTCAAATTGTCTGCTTAACAGATTTTCAGGTCTTAAGTTCCATTTTAATATCCAGAGCTTTGCTCTGCTTCTACATACATATACATATATAGATATACATATACGTACATAGACATATGTATGTGATAATATTTACCAACTCAATGTGTAGCATGTTTACACTTTGATGCTGTTGCTGGTCTCCATGTTTACCTATTTACCTGTTTTCCACTCTTGAATTTCTCGTATTTGTACAGTGTTCGCCATCAGTGCGGTAGTCGAGTCACACCAAACACGCTTGATTGTATTATTATTATTATTTGATACCCTGTATTATTCCAAAGTGCTTAGAAAGAGGGCCTGATGAAGTAATTATCGAGTGCAGCACAGAGTGGTATAAATTAGAGTAATGCTATGCCTCTTTATACTCAGCATCTATAGGCCTGTTTGGACTTCTGCCTAGATACCCGAGTCTCAGGGAATATGGGATATGTGTATTTGCAATTTTCGTATACTTCTCTAATTATCGAGTTACCAAATCGATAAATCTCGTTCCTCTTCAAAAAAATTCTTTCTCGATAGTTTGATTTTCATTCTTATTTTCTATTGTAAACTATTTTCCAATTGATGTTCATTGACTTATTTGAATATATTTCAATATTATTAAAGTTCTAGATAAATTTTAGGTTCTTGATTTAAGGCACTTTAGGCATAAAGCTTATAGGTCTTTGGAAGTTAACTTATTTTTTTTGTAAAGAAATTGTAAAAATATTTTTCATTAAAAAAATATAAATATTTCTCTATGCATTGGTATGTAAAACGCTTAAATTTCTATATAGTTAGAGGCCAGAGAACTTATATATCATAAAATAACTTTAGGGAGAAAGAACAAGAAAACTGGAAATTCCATTGTGACTGCGTTCAATTGCAATCCAGACTTAACTAGAATCTTGTTTAACCCAGTTCCAATGCTGTTACAGCTCATCTGCTAGTCGTGCACGCCCGACTTGCAATACTTTAGTCATAATTGTTGTTATTTTTGTTATTTGTGTTGCTGCTGCCGTTTTAGAGCAAATTCAAAATCAAATTCAAATTTATAGGGAACATCACGTACTGACAACAAAAACAACAAACGAACAATGCGTCTGCCGCGCTGTAAGTGATAATGGAGGTGTTTGGTTATTTACGCGTAGGTGAGGCCGGACATAGCAGAGACAGAGAGACAGCGAGAGAGAGAGAGAGAGAGAGAGAGAGCGAGCGAGTGGTAACAGAGAGAGTGAGGGGTCAGAGGGGCATCAGAATGCATAACAACAGCAGCGGCCTTTGGCTGTATGCACAGAGCAATGCTATAAAATTATGGTTATCGATTTGACCCTTGGTGGGGACGGACAGAAGCCCCATATTGCGCCCAGCGTTTGACTTGTTTGATTTGCCGGGCTCGCATGGCAGGGGCCTGACGGACGGACAACTAAGACTGGTTGCTACCCAATGGCCATTTGGTTTGCAAGTTTGTATTGTTGATCGATTTTACGTGATATTTTCGAGATTTTCCGTATTTATAGCTGGGCTGCCGGGCTGCCGGGCTGCCGGGCTGCTCGTCCGACTGTTCGACTGTTGGACTGTTGGGCTGCTGCTGCCGTATTTGTTGCCCATTGGCATTGTTGTTGTTGTTGTTGCTGTTGCTTTTTATTTCATTTGAAAGTTTACTTTCGCATTTGGAACGCCTCAGTGCGCTGCATGTTTGCTCAACAAATACAAATACAAACACAAATACAAATACAAATACAAATACAAATAATATACAAATACATGCGTAATTATTTTCCATTTTTTTCCCTTTTTTTTGCAATTTTCAAAAATATTCAATATATCAAAAATATTGTAATGCATATAATGTTGTTGCTGTTGCCTGATTACACTGGGCAACAGGTTTTATTTTTACTAAAGTACTAAACTCAAGTGTGCTAAAATGATATGAGCATGGAGTACTACAATAGATTGTTGGGTCTAGAGAGTTGATATAGAATGAATTGAGACATGAATTATATAGTAAAAATATATTAATAAGTAGTTAATTGCTCATTGCATGTTCATGTCAATTATAATTGTTAATTTTGTAGATCTCCTCACATTCGAGGCGTTTTCTTTATGTTCTATTGCTAAATCGTTGCTTATTATATATTTTTGACCTTCTCTACAAATCGAATTAAATCTAAGTTTAGAGATAGACCATACTACACTTTCCTTCCATATTTAAATTTCTCTCTTTCTAAAAATGAAAAGATCGGATATAAATTCTGTAAAAATCTTTATCACTGAGATAGCTTCTGTTGAAGTTTACTCTCTCTCTGTCTGTCCTCTCGCTGTCTTTGACTCTCTTACTGTCTCTCTCGCTCTCTCTCTAACTCTCTCAGTCTTGCATTCTCTCACTTACGCTGTCTCTATCTCTCCTTCTCTCCTTCTCTCTCTCACTCTCTCTCTCTCCCCCCATCTCTCTCTCTCCCTCTCTCTCTCTCCCCCTCTCTCTCTCTCTCTCCCTCTATCTCTCTCTCCCTCTATCTCTCTCTCTCCCTATCTCAATCTCATTCTTCATTTCTTTCTAGCTCTCTCTATTTCTCACTTAGTCTTTCTCTCTCACTCTCGCTGTCTCTATCTCTCTCTCACACTCACATTCACATTCACACTTACCCTCACACTCTCATCTCTTTCTCTCACTCTCACACTTCTCATTCTTTCTCTCACTCTCTTGTTCCTGTTTCGGATTCCCAATTCAGTTACATAAAGTTTAAAATCCGAACTAAATTTTGTTGCCCAGTGTTATCGTTACGTTTCAATATGCAGTTCACATAATACCTTATTGCTATCTCTCTCGCTCTATTTGCTATTGCATTTGCCGTGCTGCAGTTGAACAATAAAATGTGTTATTTATGTTCTTAGAGACTCGTTTGCTGCAACATGATATTTGTGCTGTTTGTTAATGTTTAATGCATTTAAGCTTCGTTCTATGTGCAGCTATTCCCATTGCCAAATGTTCGCATTTAGCCAGCTTTGTTTGAATTTGGCAATATGTTTCTAGGCGCATTATTTACTTGCGTTAACTCGGATATTTTGATGATAAAATAAAGATTTGATTTTCTGGTCTGAAAATCTGTAAAGCAATTTTTAATTATTTTTAATATTTTATTAAATTTATTGTAAGTTGAAAGAGTTTCCTTATGGATTATCTATTTAGGGAATAGATTGTTTAACTTAGAGTGAATAGAATAAAATTATATAGCCATTAAGTGGGAAAAATCACTTGGAGCTCTAACCAGAAAGTTCTTGAAAAGTAGACACAAATTTTATAAGTCTTATTGGCACAAAAATACCAGGAAAATCCTTTAAAATCTCTCTATGCCTGTGGGGGTATATAAACAAACTCTTTATATATACGAACTCCTTATAGAACAAATATATATACATATATATTCAAAGCTTATATATACGACAAAATTATGCGCATCAATACGCCATTCTTGAACCCCAATTGCAGGGTGCTGGTTAGGGCAGGGGGCTAGGGGGGCTAGGGGGGCTAACTGTAATGCCCTAAACCCAAACTACAACAAAAACTCGTTGCAATTAGCGGATTTGAATTTGGGATTTGGGCAAACTTAAACCAAATGCAAACGCCTCGATGTTATTGTTATTGTTGTTGCTGCTGTTGTTGTTGTTGTTATTGTTATGGCCGTCGCTTCTTGTTATTGCTGGCAATTAAAACGCACACACCCCGGCCGGCACGCCCACAGTGGCGACCCCCGCGCAACCCGCCATAAACCGCTGTTTGATAATGTTAAAGTGGCGGACAAACAAATCAAAAAGCATATTGAAATTGGGTTAATGTGCAGTCGTCCTGACTGCTCCTAACTGCTGCTGCTCCTGCTGCTGCTCCTGCTCCTGCTGCTCCTGCTCGCTGCTGGCTGGCTAAGGACAATGCGTTCGCTGTTTACTTTTCGGGTTATAATCCGAAAATTAAGCGCGGCCCGAGCATTAAAATTTTTGCGCAGCTCACACGCGCCCAAAACCCCTCCGCAACCACCCCCCTGCTGCCACCCACCCTCCTCACCCCGCACACTCTGATGGGATGCTGGCTGTTGTTTCAAGATAAAACTTCATGTGCGTTGGAAAAAACAACAGAAAAACGCAAGTGTGTGGGTGAGCTAAGAGGGGGGTGTGGGGTGGGTTACTTGTTTGTTTGGGGTTGATTCCGTTTGGCAATGGCAAACACTGGCAGCAGGCACTGTATATATGTCTTATCCGTTATCCTTTATGGCAATGTCATATGTTACGCACATTTAAAACGTATGTTGAATTTTCCATCACCTGATAGCGCAGGATATGCAGGACCTGATGCTGCTGCTGCTACGACTGCTGCCACGGCTGCTGTGTGGGAATCTGTGCATATACTCTACCTGAAAAGTCGTATCAGTCGCTGAGTTTCTCACACTTAATGGGCAATGGCCTTTGCATGTGCTGCGCGTTTTTTCCCGCTTTATCAATTGGTCCATTGGAAATACCCGTCCGAGGTGAGCGTGGGAATTGCTTGGACTTCATACAGATTTTTAGCAAATATCTCTCTCTCTATATATGTGTATGTGCATATATATATAGTGAGTGTAGTGTTAGGTTCGTTGTGGCACCTTACCTGTCGCATGCCGCATGCAGTGCGCAGCCGCAACACCCACATTAGCAGCGGCACGGCGCAGCAGCATTCAAAATGTGCCGTTAATTGCTTTATGGCTGCTTTTACTACACACGCACATACATAGCATATATAACTCTATATGTATATTGAGTCTATGTATTTTGAGACTTTTTGGCAGCGTGGGAATCTTTGTCAATCAGTTTTTGCATTGCTTTTACCTACGCTACTCTCTCTCTCTCTCTTTTCTCTCTCGCTCTAACTCTTGCCCTATTTGCCATTCCAAGTTCAGTGCGCACATTTGTGTTTGCATTTATTTTTAAAACATTTCTATTTATTTTGTCTTCAGGCATTTGCCTTTAACCAGATTAAGGTCAAGCTCTGGCTAAGTAGCAGCTCCGCAAGTTCGCATCTCTGTTTGTTATTTTAATGCTCTTTCCTGGTAAAGAGTGCCATAGCTGTGTAGTCAAGTGTGACTAGCTGTGCTGTAGAGGCCACAATGGTTTTCAGAGAGTCTCTAATTCCTGTAGAAAATACTGGAACAGTTTGAATTGAATCAAATGCGTGAAGATTTAAAAAAAATTTGAGATAAACTTGCACAATTATTTTAAAGCATAAGAAATATATAAGATAAAAAATGATAATAATAAAAAAAAATTATTTTGAATAATAATTAGTAAAAAATAATTTTTGTTTATAGATAAAAAATTTTTAACAACAAACAAATAAAAAAAAATTATTAAATTAATAAAAGAAATTTGTTGTTGAATGTTTGTAGTTTTTGATGTTTAAAGTATATATATATATCTTAAAAACAACTGTCAATAAAATAAATTTCATAAATAAATAAAAAAAAAAATCAAATTTAATTACAAATTTGTGCCTACAAAAATTACATTAAATAGACAAATTTAATTTGTAGTATTTTGTAAAATTGTTGGTGTTCTTGGGAGCTACATATTTTATTTGCTCATTCTTTTTACTATTATTGCAAAAATAAAAAAATTAATGTAATAATTATGTATGTTTTTATGTTAGTATTTACTTTTAATAGTACATTTATACTCTCATAGAATATGCTTAAGAAATGGTTAAAGTTGTAATGAATTTTGAACAACTTTTCTTTTCAGGTTTTCAAAAATGCTTTACAAAATATCAAATTAAAATATTACAGAGACTTTTGCGTATTTTAGTTTTTAATATTCTTAGATTTATAATTTCTTTAATTTCTTCTGATTATTATTACTCGTAAATACTTTGGTTCATATTTCTTTTGGTTACATTTTATTAATTATTTTTATTTCCTTCCATAAGCTATTGAATAATCAATAAGAGTATCTTTTGATAAGTGTTGTGGGTGAAGAAAAATGTTCGCCCCAATCTTCCAATCAATTCATATTATTGTGCATATTTAATGTGCTCCAATTGACGCATATATAGAACTTTATGTTTATTAATTTTGAAAGCTGTTTGATTCTGTGCTTTATGGGAATTTGTCTAATTTCCGCTCGTTTTTATGGCTATGGCAAAATTATTCTCGATGCCAGATACGGAGTCCATGAGCCGTGTATGTGTGCATATCCTTTGCCATTGTGACCCACTTAGGGAACATAAACTATCATTAGCTAACTGCTAGCCGCGATACAATGGCAATTCTGATGAAACTGCCCTGTCGCGGCAGTAGTAAAGGAAGAAGAAGCAGCAGCAGCATCACGCCGGATATGTACGACCTCGGCGGCACTTCAGACGCGCATGTTGTCACATTTGAGTTGCGGATTAGCGGCGCGTAGCTCTTTTAGGATTATGATCATTTAGCAAATCTGTTGCTCCCGTAGCTCTGTATATATGTATATATTGTGTTTTGTATACCTCGCGTGAGCGTGGCGGATGCACAGACTCCGGAACAAGCATCCGAACTCACACCCAGCAGCTGAGCGACTTTTGACAAATGTGCCATTTACTTGGAGTTCCCTTGTTTTTTTTTTTTTTTTGCTCTGCTCACATTAAAGTTACTCTTAGCCTGGCATAAATTGATTTGCCATAAGCCAAAATTGTTTATCATGCCAGACTTTCAGCAGACATGCAAAGAGATAGATATATACACATATATATATAGATTTGTTTCATTCAGCTTAGGGCTTTGTGACTCTTGCGGCTACGTGACCTATGTCAATAAACTTGTAATTACGTGCGAATTCTTGCAATTCCTGCTGTTAACTGGCCAATATAGAAACATATACATATATATAGATCCAAGTATCTTTGTGTGTGTAAAGCAGCAGGAGCTATGCGCTGCATATTTGCCAAAAACTGCGCCAAAATCACGTTCCAAACTATTTTATCAATGGCAAAAGAAGGCAGTGTACAAAATTTTGGCCAAAAAAAAAAAAAGGGAAAAACTCACTCACAGAGCGAGAGAGTGAGAGAGAGAGAGAGCTGTCTAAGGGCTCGTTTGGTATTGGCAAAAATAGGTTTTTGTACATTATGTATAAAAGTCAAAAATGTTGTCAACCTGTTGCACACACACACACACACACACACACACACTTGGACAATACTTGCATTACTTCCGTTTGCCATTGAGGATCAATGGAAAATCGATAACATGGCCAAGAAGTCAATTGGCCTGTTACCTGTTTCTGTTTCTGTTTCTGTTTCCCTTCCCGTTGCTGACCAATGGCTGCTACAGTTTAGAGCCTTTGCAGCTCAGGTAGACAATTTCCCAGTTAAAACTGACTGCACAGGACGAAGTGCGCTCAGTTGCAAACAGGTGATCGTCGTGCTACGAGCAAGTGCTCGAAACAACGAATTCAGTTACATTTAGGATATTCCCGTATTTTGTGTGCTCGCAGAAAGAAATAAAAAGTAAATTTAGTAACACATAATGACGAACCATCGTCGTGTGCGCAAGGACTGCTATGAGAGCAGATTACATGGTTTGTGTGATTGAGGATAGTTGATAAGGAAAATTTATCACTAGAACTGAAGGAATGCTGAGAGATCATTTAGTGTAAAGAGTTCACAGTGAATAAATGAAAACAAATGAAATTAGCCTGCGCAAATGTCGTATCATGGATATAGTAAAGTTTTATGGAAAGTTTAAGTAAACTAAAATTTAAGTTCATTTGTTAACTGTATATACACTTGTATATAACAATATATGTATATACTTTATGGGGTCTGCCTCGCCTCCTTCTGCCTGTTACATACATTTTAACAAAACCATTATACCCTGATTTCCCATTTTCAATGGGTTCAGGGTATAAAAAGAATGGAATGGGTATAGGATAAGAAACTTATGAATGATGATGTGGTAAATTGTGAATATACCCAACTGATTTCTAATTGAATTTGATACTCGAATGGTGCTCTATGGGTATAGTATGATATAGAAAGGTTCGGGCATATGCATATCAATTTTTTCAAAGATTCTTTGATTTAAATAATGAGGCAACGTAAGAAACGAAAATTATATGATTCAATCTAGCGAGTTGAAAATTCATTAAAAAATGCCTTTCATTATATAAGACTTCTATAAATTCTATAAAAATCTTGGAAGCGAAATAGAGATTTCCTATACATAATAAACATACATATAACCATAGTTCATTAAAAAAAATATAATAATAATATTATTTGTTAATAAAAGAAATATTCTTTGTTCATCCAAAGACCTCATTACCTTCATTAGCAACTTGAACTGATTTATAATGATCCAACATAGACCCATATAATCGATAAACTAAATCATTTTCGGCAATTTCCCTTCTTTTTTTTGCAGATATAGCCAAAACGTGTGCCATGAAGGAGAAAAGCAAAAATGCTGCACGCACGCGTCGTGAAAAGGAGAATACGGAATTCTGTGAATTGGCCAAATTATTGCCGTTGCCGGCGGCGATAACGTCGCAGCTGGACAAGGCGTCCGTCATACGTCTGACCACATCCTATTTGAAAATGCGTCAAGTTTTTCCCGATGGTAAGTGGGCCAACAAGTTGGCCAAGTCGCCATAGTGCGCACCACCAAATGCCAATTGGTTCAGTTGAATTCATTTGGCTTTTCATCTTGCGACTTCGTTGTGTGGGAATTACGTCAAATGAGGCATAAGGGATCCTGGTGACAGCCACGCGGCCGACACGCTCATTAAGCTGGCACACACATACACAGTTAGACAGGACACAGCAGGATACGGCCTTTGTTAATTTAACAACGACGACAAATTTTCAAGTTTAAAAGGCGTTGTTTGCTTAAAGCATATGCTTAAAGGAAAAACCACTCGAACAATGCGCAGACAATAAACAAGCAGGTGGGGTGCGGTTGACGGGGGCAGGGCGGGGAGGGTCGGCGTCGAAGTCGGAAAAACACAATGGCGGCCTGTTGTTTCCACTCAAAGAGCAGCGAGCAGCGAGCAACACGAGAGAGCGACGAGACGAGACGCGACGAGATGAGACGTTCACTGGAAGTGGATGCCCAGTGGTTGGCGCTGGGTGGCGCAGCTATCAGTGTGTGGGTGGGTGTGTCTGTGTGTGTGTGTGTGATTTTGTGCTGACTACGAGGGTTGCACAACAGGCTCAAGTTAAGGGCGTTTGTTGTTGTTGTTGTTGCTGTTGTTGTTGTTCCATTGTGCGCAGCGTTTTGTGCTTTTCTGGTATTTTTTTTCCTTGCTCTGCTTTATTGAAATAATTATTTTAATAATAGGCAACAAACAACGCGCAAGGAAGTGCGCGCACAATGAGACCAGTACAACAACAACAACAACAGCAACAACAACTAAGCACAAGGAGTAGATGACATGAGAATGCAATGCATATCGTGTATCGCCCGGGCCATATCCCATTCGGGGCGTCAGTTCGTGTGGGCTGTGAATGGGCCACCTACGGCGCTGATGACTTTAATTGGGAATAATATTTAGACGTCAACTGTGTGGGCAGGTTAGCTGCAAGCTGCCTACCTCTCGTCAGAGGGTGGGGGAACTTTGTTGTCTCGGCGTGCGGCGGCTGCTGATTTAGTTGACAGCCTCCGCTCAAAAGAGGCCATGGGAAAGTTGGCACAGCCAGGCAGCGCAATTTCGTGCAGTCAGTGAAGAATGAGCTGCCAAAAGTTTGGCATTGTGAGAATTTTATTAATGTTTAGTTGTTGGCAAATTTATAGCTGAGCTGTAAATCTTAATAAGTGGATTTTTCACATAATGCTGACAAAAGATTTTGATTTGTATAAACTATTTATAGGGAATTGAGGCGCAGATTGTCTAATAGCACATAGCAAAAATCTGTGGGCGTATAAGACTTGAACTGCTTTATAAACATTTTAATATGTGCAAATACACCAAATGCCTTATGTCTTACACAATTAAATTTACTACATATTCACTCTATGTCTTATACTCTTATTTCGTATATTCTTCACAACAAGTTTTTATACTAGGTCTTATACTGATACTGCTTTCGTATATTCTTTATCTTAAAGAACATATTATAGGGCTTATACTACATGTTTTATACTACATGGCTTATACTTTTATAGTAAATCTTATACTATATGATGTATACTACATATTATATAGTATGTATACTACATGGCTTATACTATATGTTTTATAGTACTTCTTACTCGTCATGTCTTATGCCACATGTCTTATGGTATGTTTTATACTGCACGGCTTATATTACATGTTTTATAGCATGCCTTATGCTACATGTTTTATACTACATGTCTTATACTAAATGTCTTATACTACATGTCTTGCTATTTATGTCTTATATTACATGTCTTATACCACATGTCTTATATTACATGTCTTGCTATATATGTCTTATACTACATGTCTTATACACATGTCTTGCTATATATGTCTTATATTACATGTCTTATACTACATGTCTTGCTCTATATATTTTGTATTACATGTCTTATACTACATGTATTGTTCTACATGTCTTATATATATGAGGTCTGTGATCTTATCTTATATTATATATGTAAGACTACAAGTATTATACTACATATGTATGTGTATAATAGTATATACATATGTATATAAATGTATATAGGTACATATAAGCCAGAAGCCCTCTTTCCGCGACTTACACTAGATTTCAATATTATAATATTAGACTAAAGTTTTACATTCCCTATCTTATACACGTTTTCCTTCTTATACTCGTGGTCTTCTACAACATGAATACACCATATAAGACATAACATATCTTATTTGTTGGGCTTTCTACCACAAGCCTTATATTTCATCTTATACTACATACTTGAACTACCTATTTCATACTATATATCTTATATAACAATCGTCTGTTTATTTTACCCCTTGCAGGACTCGGTGAAGCTTGGGGCTCCTCGCCTGCGATGCAGCGTGGCGCAACCATCAAGGAGCTGGGCTCGCATCTGCTGCAGACGCTGGACGGCTTCATCTTTGTGGTGGCACCTGATGGCAAAATCATGTACATCTCGGAAACGGCCTCGGTGCATTTGGGTCTCAGTCAGGTGGGTGTGGGGCATCATTTGCCTGATTTATGCGCATAAATTTGAGCTGGCGAGCTGGCCCTTTCTGGGCCCGGGCTGGCAGCGCCACTTGCATTCGCCATTTGCAAGTCAAGGGGCAGGCATCAAATGGCCCGGAATTTGCATACTCTCGGCTCACTAATTGGCACTCGGCACTCAGGACTCAGCAAGCGAGCAACTGGCATTAATTTCATTCTGTTTTTCGTTTTCCATCAGGTCGAGCTGACGGGCAACTCCATATTTGAGTACATACATAGCTACGATCAGGATGAGATGAATGCCATATTGTCCTTGCACCCGCACATGCATCAGCATCCAGTGAGTAGACTCTCTCGCCCTCTCTCTCTCTCTTTCGCTCGATAGCAGCTCTATATCTATCGCTGTCTCTATTTGTCTACCTCTGTCTCTGTTACGGTTGACTCATGCCACAGGCTGCCTTTCTCAACTTCCTACAGCTCGCGCAGACGCACACGCCCATTGGCAGCCCGAACGGCGTGCAGCATCCGTCGGCCTATGGCCACGATCGTGGCTCGCACACGATCGAGATCGAGAAGACGTTCTTCCTGCGCATGAAATGTGTTCTGGCCAAGCGTAACGCGGGCCTCACAACCTCCGGCTTTAAGGTGAGCTACACTTGATCAATACCCCTTTAGATCTGTGCTAATTGTGAGGCATATTGGTTTCGCCAGGTGATACATTGTTCCGGCTACCTGAAGGCGCGCATTTATCCGGACTGCGGCGATGGCCAGGGCAGTCTGATACAGAATCTCGGCCTGGTTGCCGTCGGTCACTCGCTGCCTTCATCCGCCATCACGGAGATCAAACTGCATCAGAATATGTTCATGTTCCGTGCCAAGCTTGATATGAAGCTCATCTTTTTCGATGCACGGTAAGTTAAGCTATATCTATATATGTATATCTGGGAAACTCCCAAGAGAAATTAGAAATTAGGGTGGCCATAATATCAACATAACTTCTTAATGAGATAACTCAGCTATAGTATAACCATTTACTTTAGTAGATAATAGTCTTAAATAATACTTAGGGTGACCATATTAACACAAAATATTTTTTAATGAGGAAGTGCTATTATGTACGGATTGCAGATATTACTGAAGTAATTTAATAGTTAGTAATTAGGGTGACCATATTAACAAACCTGCTCTTTAATTGAAAAAACATCTCAGCAAACTGCATTATATAGGGTAATAGTGCACACTGAATAATTTGATATTATTAAGTATCATAAATAAGAATTAAGGTGACCTTACCAGCTTGTTGTGCTGCAACAGATCGTATACTTAATTCAATTCAAGAACTAACTTAGCAAACATTATAGTTAGATCATGCTATGGGAACAATTCTTGGTCAGACGGATGAAACATTTCCTAAACACAAAACGAAACCCGATCGTAAACAATGGAAAAGGGACTTTACCAAAGTAAAGCTGGCGCTCTCTTCGTTGCCAACGCCATAAAAAAGGCTCAATTTCGCTTAGAGCACTAGGAACACTAGACAAATATTTAAACGGGTCGCAACAGAGAGGCAACCAACAAAAAAAAAGAAAAAGGAAACTGTTAAATATATGTATGTATGTATAAAAAACAACACAACCCCCCCAAAAAGATAACGGCAAAAAAAGAAGAAAGAAATATAACAAAAAGAAATGACGAAACACAAGACGAGAATCCCCCGCTCTGGCAGAAAAGGAAAAACAAATCATTTCCCTCTTGAGCTTGATTTTGCTTTGTGTGCGCTGCTCCACAGTAAATCGAGGGGGAGGTGTCTGAGATGGGAGGCGGGGGGCGGGAGGCGGGGCAGCGTAAGCAGAAGGCGGTTGCCTTTAAGTGCCTGCCTTTGCCTATACGAGCAGAACCAGCAAAACCAGCTGCCCTCCAACCAGACCACTTTGTCTGACATTATTGTCACTCAATTACCCTCATGATGTTGCCATGAGGCGCGGCAGCAATGCTCTGTCTCTGTCACTCTCGACATCTAGCTCCCTCTCTCTCACTCTCACATGGTTGCTCGCCCGGTAGCAGGATGTGGTGCAACCCCAAAAAGTGTGAAACAGCCCTTTTTTCGCTCTGTGTAAGCTAGCTGTTGTTTTTGCTGCATAATTGAATTGAAGTTGACAAAAGTAAACCGACCAACACACAGCAGCAACAACAACAACAACAACAACAACAGCATTTATTTAAATAAAAAGTGTAAACGAACAATAAAGACGACATTTGAATGCTCTATACAGGCATATCGATTCGCATTTATATTCATTTGTGTGTGGCGATGAATGCATGAGGTTAAGAGAAAATAGAAAAGAAAATAGAAAATAAAATAAATGTGTGTATATGTATTTACACTTCGCTGCAAAAGTATCTATTTGACGTTTATATTATATTTATTTAAAATTAAGAAGAGCCCAAAATATCCGTATAAATTGTGACTAGGATAGTATTTTAGGTAAAATATTTGCTTGAAACATTTTTAAATTGTTATTACAATTTTTTTTCAATATTTAATGTATAACAATATTTAATGGAAAACATTTTATTTTTATTCCAATTTTTGAAATTATAAAACATAATTTTTTTCATTTATACAAATTGTTTTTATGATAATATTATTCATTAAAAAATATTTGCTTTTATTTTTTTAATTAATTAGTAAAGTTTTTTTTTTAATTATATATTTTTTTATTTTATTTTTTACTTTCGATATATATATATATATTTTTTTTTATAATATATAATTTGCGTATCGCAAGACTTATACGAAAATATATAAAAATTATTATAATATAAATGCACACTGCTAATATACCAATCACCAATAGGTGAAATTCCTCAGTTTGCTTGTCAACATGCTCACACTTCCAGCGAGCGTATAAAAATACACAGAATTCGTTGAATTCGTTGAGTACATAACCTCAATGGTGCCTGTGTACATAACCTCAACTTGGGTTTATTTTCTCAATTGTTTTTATTGTTTATTTACTTGCAGCGTATCGCAGCTAACCGGCTACGAGCCGCAGGACCTTATCGAGAAGACGCTCTATCAGTACATCCATGCCGCGGACATCATGGCCATGCGCTGCTCCCATCAAATCCGTAAGAAAACAATAACAGTAACAGCCTTGTGCACTAAGCTAACGGTACAACACCTCTCTCTTTCTCTCTCTCTCTCTCCCTCCCTCACCAATCTCTTTAGTGCTGTACAAAGGACAAGTTACCACCAAATATTATCGCTTCCTGACCAAAGGCGGCGGCTGGGTGTGGGTGCAATCGTATGCCACATTGGTGCACAATTCGCGGTCCTCCCGCGAGGTCTTCATCGTGAGCGTCAACTATGTGCTCAGCGAGAGAGAGGTCAAAGACTTGGTGCTCAACGAGATCCAGACGGGCGTCATCAAGCGTGAGCCCATCTCGCCGGCTGCCCAGGCGGCGGCCGTGGCCGCTGCAGCAGCCAGCGTCTCGGCGGCGGCGGCGGCGGTGAATGTCTGTGTTGCAGCACAGCAGCAACAGCCGCTGCCGTTGGCGCAGCCACAGTCGCAGTCGCAGGTCCAGCAGCAACATCCGGCTTCGAGCACACCAACGTTGAGTGTGAGTCCCAAGCTGGATCCGTACTTTGAGCCGGAGCTGCCGCTGGCGGTGCTGCCGCAGCCGCCCAATGCTGTCACGCCCGTCAATGCCAACGCCAACAATAGCGGCAGCAGCAACAACAACAACGCCAACAACAATAGCAACAGCAACAGCGTGTGGCATCAGCAGCACGCCCAGCTGCACCAGCAGGCGGGCAGCATGGATCACGACAGCCTTAGCTACACTCAGCTCTATCCGCCGCTCAATGATCTGGTGGTTAGCTCGAGCAGTAGTGCAGGTGGAGGCACAGCGTCTAGCGCCGGCGGCAGCGGGTCTAGTGCATCGGCCTCGTCGTCCGGCGTCTACTCAACGGAAATGCAGTATCCGGACACGACAACGGGCAGCCTCTACTACAACAACAACAATCATTACTACTATGACTATGATGCGACCGTGGACGTGGCCACGTCCATGATGCGTCCCTTCTCGGCCAACTCAAACAGCTGCTCGAGCAGCTCGGAGAGCGATCGCCAGCTGTCCACGGGCAATGCGTCCATTGTGAACGGCACCTCACCCTCGCAGACCACGTATAGCGATCTGAGTCACAATTTCGAGCTGAGCTACTTCTCCGACAACAGTTCGCAGCAGCAGCAGCAGCAACAGCATTTGATGGAGCAGCAACATTTGCAGCAGCGACTGCATGTGCAACAGCAGCAACATCCGCAGCAGCAACTGACCCAACAGCAGCTCACACAACAGCAACACGCACAGCAGCAATACCAGCCGCAGCAGCAACAATATGGCTTGCATCAGCAACAGCAGCAGCAGCAGCAGCAACAGCAGCGAGTGGTTAGCGACTTTGCTGAAAGCTTTAAGAGCGTCAATGCTGCAGCAGCAACAATTGCTGCCACGCCCCACTACACGAGCGTGATCGTTGAGCCGCAGCACTATATACCAAACGATTTTGTGCATTAGCATTAGCAGTTGTCGTTGGCCGTTTGTTGTTCGTTTTGGAAGAGTCAAATATTGTTGCAATGTTATCGATATATCGAACGCTTCGATATATCGTCTATTTTTAATGCATCTCTGCGTTTTAGTTCAGTTCTAAGCTTTTGCCATTCGTGGCTGAGCCACGCGGCAAAAGCCTTCTTCTCTCTATCTCTTCGGCATTATTTTAACTGCAAGCATCTATTTATTAAATATTATTAATCTTCGACACATTTGTTTGAAACTAAAAATAAAAAACCATTGTTAACAAATGCAAATACAAATTATATATAAACAAAATTGTAATTATAAGCTCTTAGCTATAAGCTGTTCATACAAATTAACTTATGTACTTACCATATACATATATATACATACAACAAATTACTATAATAACAATTATTTATATACATATATATGTATGCGTATGTATATAAATATGCGTTAATGTGTAAATAAACGAGCAGCGTTCTTCATTTACATAAATATCTGTTATGATGATGATCTTCATAAGTCGCGTAAATAATTGTAAATGTAACATTAATTGTAAACGTAAAATTTTCTAATTTGAATAAACAAATTATTATGTGGGTGAACAATAAAAACAAAAACAATTTTCACTGAAAATATATAAGATAAGACGAAATATTAACTAGCATTTAAATTTATTTATATTTAGTTTGTAGAAAGTTACTATAAATATTTAAAGCAGACAAGCTTTCAAGCAATTTCAAAAATTTGAACGGACTGCTAACTTGTATTTGTAGTCTGGCAGCTTAATGGTGAAAAATGACAAATAGGTGGCGCCATGCCAGCACTTGATGCCTCAATTCTTATAGTTATCCTTGATAATGTTTCGTAACAGGCTCCTTTTTTTCACGCAGTCTGGCAGCGTTATTGTTAATATAACACATAGATGGCGCTCCTGCGACAAACGTTAGCTCACGGTCATTTTTAATGAAACTTTCAATTCAAGTCTTAAATTATATATTTAATTTAAGGTTCAGGCACTTATGCTGCATGCCACATACGCATCATTTCTTTGCTAACTAATTGTAAATTATTTAAATTTTAATTTGGTGCACAAGTTGAAGTCAAACTTGATGTTTAGTTAATTTTGTTTGTTTGTTTGCTTTTGTTTTGGTCATTTTGGCATTTTGGTCAAATGCAAAACAAACATTTTAGCCCATGTACGTGTCATTGTGCTGTGTCCTGTGCGTATTGCCTGCTGTCTATGGCCCTGTGTGAGTGTCATTGATTTATTGCCGGCTATTTGCGAGCCAGAAAGTAAGCGAGAGCGATAAAGGGAGGCAGAAAGAAAGAAAGAAAGAGAGATATGGTATCTGCAGATAAAAGGGCTGACTGACCTCTTTTGGTAGAGGCTAATTGTCGTTTTTCAATTGCCACAGAGCACAAAAGACGACTTGCTGCAATTTGTGCCTCACTTTGACTTATTGCTAACTTATTTCTGTTAGCATTTGGGAAAACTTTTCTCGCATAGACCGCAAATTATTTAATTGCAATGCTACCAAACCACCCACGCCTCTCAAAAAAAAAAAAAAAAAAAAAAAAGAAAAAAAAGCTTGGCTGCTGCTGCCATTGCTCAAGGACTTTGCCTTAATGCAATAATTTAAGTGCAACCAAACCGCAACTTGCAGACTTTCGCCTCAACACAGCTTCGGGGCAACGAAGTCATATTAAAAATGGAAAAAGAAGAGAATGAATGCAAAAACAAAATGCTAGGAAAGTGTTCTAAAAATAGATGTGGGAGTTGTTTCGGCTCTGGCAACGCTACTCCTCTGTCTCAGTGAGGTTGTGAGTGTGTGTGTGCGTGCTCTGTGCCTTTTTTTTTTTCTCATTTCTTTTTGGCCTTCTGGCATCGCCGGACAGCAGTGGAAACCGAGATGCACTTTAATAACGAAAGTTGCGCCATTTTGAGTAGCATTCGAGTGCACAATTTCAGAAATGCAAAAACCTAATTTCGGTCTTAAACGCAAGTGCAAGTGCAAAGTATTTTAATTTAAAATTCGTGTCGGACTCTACGTGCCCGGATGCCCGGTTGGCCGGTTGGCCGACGAGTGACGCATTTTAAATATATGCAGCAGCTGCCCCCAAAAAAGTTCTCGACTTAAATTAAATACGACAAACTGGCCTTAGATATGGCACATCCATACGTTTCTCAACACGAATCTGCTATGCTACTAAAATAGCCATTAAAATTTTATATGTTTATTTTCTTATCTCTTGCAAATGGGAGTTAGATGTGGCTGCTGCCGCCTGTGTTGCAAAACGTTCAAACTGCATATTTGCTCTAAAAACTCTGTTAACGAGCTGGCAACGCTGTGCTTGTTTTTCTTACGCCATTTCATTTCTAACTCCAACAATCTCGTTTGTTATGACGCATCGTTTTCTGTTAACATAAAAAGCAAAGGCAACAAAATAAAAACGTCAGCTAAACGCTTGGCCTGATATTTGGCTGTTATTTTGATTCAATCCAAACGCGTTTTTACGAACAGTTTGTTGATTTTTACGAGCAGCCCGACAACAACTGTTAACTGGCATTTGCAAATTTCAGTTTTAGTACATGTACTAAAAACTTTACTTTAACAAATTACTAAAGCTGCACTAAAAATAAAAGTATTGTTCTAAATGATTGTTTTAAGTAAAAAACATTGCTTAAAAATCCATTTTTGTGTAAAATATTATTATATATATTTTTTTTTTTTAGGAAAATAACTTTTGTATTTAAAATATTACAATGTATGTATAAAATATATAAAATACAATAATGTTTTTTCTAAAAGAAGTTACTACTAAAACGATGTATATGGATATTTCGCTCCATATTATAGACCTTTTCTATATATTCAAAAAGTTTTTAGAGGGATGAATGCTAAAAATATATATTTCTCAATCTCTTTAATATAATTGGAATTTTTTTAAAACATTTTTTATCTTAAATGGATTATTTTCAATAATATTTTGTTCATATTTTTAGTTTATCATTTTTTTTTATAGGATATATACATATTTATATATAGAACTTAGCTCAGTTTCTTTTAAATTTTTGGCTGCGTCATGCGCCGTCTTCCATATCTAAGCGGACCGCAATGACCAAGGCCGAGAGTTCTGGGTAAAGCTGCTCAAGCATCATTGCGGTTGGGCACGGAAATGGTAAGCGATTTAAATTTTTAATGCTCGCTAGGTTGCAGCAGCAGCCGTAGCAGCAGCAGGTGCTGCAGCTGGACAGGATACGCCGGCAGGATGTGCCTGGAGAATGGCACACATTTGGCCAGCTTTTGTGGCTGCCAAATGGAAAATTTTCAAGCCTATTACATAAATGTTTAAGTGGGCAAATAGTTGGCAGCAAAACTGTATTGCTTGCAACGCACTTGCTGTGTGTGTGCTGGTGTGTTTGTGTGTGTGTGTGTGTCCAACGGTCTGTCCTATTCCCCAGTTCATTGCACGCAGCTGTACACACAAGGGAGCCACCATAGGCGACTAACGTTTGTATTAAAGTGCCTGGGCAGGGATCTAAGTATGTGTAGTTTGCTGGCTGGTCAGCATCTCAAGCATCTCAGGCGAAATGGGGCCAGTTGAAAAGTGCAATTGGCAAATGCTAGAAATAGTTTCAGCCAAAGAAAACGACAAGCCAGAAGAAAAAGAAAAAAAAAAGAAAAAAAAAAAAACGAAAATAAAAATGGAGCCACAAAACTTGCAGAAAAGACAACTCTGGTAATTTGTTCTGAGCGGCTTTTGTTTTGTGCGTCCTTTTTGGGGGTAGCCAAACGAAAGGACATTGACAAAGGATGACGACGGACAGTCGCTCGCAGCACCAACGTACGCTGATTGAGTGTGTGTGAGTGTGCCCGTGTGTGTGTGCCCGCGTGTGTGGGTGCCAAAAGGCGCTTAGCATCGTTTTCTTGAGCTTTCACTTTTCAATTGACCTTTTCTGACATTTTGCGCATTGCCCAAAATTTATCACTTAATAAATTTTCTTTACCCGTTTGTAGGCTACTTTTCCTTATATTTCTTATTGTAATTGGAATGGTTATGTTGTGTGTACAAATGCATACATATATCTATGTATCTATGGACTATGTGATTTGTGGCTTGGCCAAATTAAAGCTGTCTAAATAAAAGTTTGTATAAGTTGTTTATGTGCCAAATATAGCAACCAAAACATTGATATTTATAGAGTTTGGGCAGAAGGAGAAGAACAGGAAGAAATATATGGAGTATGCTACAAATTTTATTAAGACCATTGAGATTATTTTATGAATGAAATGAGTATGATTAAGAAAAGTTTTAATCACTCAGTTTTCATCTTGCATTCCTCCAGTTGAAATTGTTTTTTATGAGGGGAAATAAATGTTGATGTTGTCCAATTTAGGGTGCGGGTGCTATAAGCTATAATTTTTTTTAGTTAATTAAATTTCTAATAGGGCTGACGGGAAGGTCTGGGTAGTGTAAACGTGTCTAGCTCGTTCGTGTTCGTAGGAATTGGATTAAATAAAAAATATATGGACCTTTTTGAAATATATATATGTATAAAACAACATTTTTAAATAAATGTATATATAATTGATAAGTGCGGAACAGTGAAAACATACTTATAATATATAAGAGAAAACATATGACAAGCACAGCTGGAAGTATTTTGAAGTTTCTACTTCACTTACGTCAATATATGAATATGCACTAGATTTAATAGATAAGTTAAGAGCAGTAAAACATATCTCAAACTCTGAATTTGAAAATATTTTAATTTTATATATATATAGAATAATAGATAGACATATGCATTAGATATATTATTGACAGTCAAAGCAAAATTTTAAAATTTCAAAGAATTATGACATTCAAAGAACTTTCATCAAAACATTCAAATACTGTTTTTGCTCTCCATGAAATACTCGTTGGGGCTCCATCAAATTTTACTCCTCAAAATATTATTGCAGCTCTAAAGCGAAACTTTTTGGTTATAAAATCGAATTGATTTTGATTATTATCCATGTGAATATTGTTACGCAGCAGATTTATGATGCATTACGAGTAGATTGAAGAATATTTGGTGTTTTGTGTGTTTTCTTCATTGAATACGCATTGATCTGCTGAGAGAGACGGTGAGGGTGCCGAGGGCACGTTTGGCTTTTCGCTAAATTGTAGCAGTGAATGTCATAAAAAAGGATGCTAAAGCCCATATTAACGTTTTTTACGCACTTCACTTTGCCGTTCATTTGAAAGGGGCTTTGAAAGTGCTTTGAGAGCCAGTAAAGCAGCGGCAAAGCGGCAAAGCAGCCATGGCTTCTTGGCTTGGCAAATCCTTTCGTGCAGACGTAAACGTTTTGCAAAATTTATGTAAAAGATTTACGCATAAAATTGCGCGTCATTGAAGTTCAAATGCGTCGATTCAGATTTGCGTGGCATGGGGTAAGTAGGCTGCGGCGCGGCAACTGTGTCGACATCATCAATATACTTCAGCCATTAAGTGTGAAGGCTCGAGCGATGCGAGCGACGCGAGCGACAGCCAGCAGTCGGGTGCTAAATGTTGCGCATACGCCATGTACGCCGGCACAAAACTTAAGCGTTCCTATTACAGCAAATTGAATAATATTTGAGGCGTGTGTATCTGTATGTGTGTGTGCGTGTGCGTGAGTGAGTGAAGGCGTGATAGCACACATGCTCATATTTATGTGTGCGCTGCTATCTAATGCACTTGTTTGACTTGGCTTTGAAGTGCGCGCAAATAAGTAGGCAACACTTTTTTCACTTTGATTTCACTCTGAGTAAGGGCAATAACATTTTGTCAAACGGGGAGTCTGCGTGTGTATATATGTAGCAATAGATATATGTATAATGTGGCTGTATATGCATATAGATTTTTTGAGCAGTTTCGACTACATAGACCAATTTAGCTGTTCATCTCAGTGTTGCTCTGGAAGATCCTGTCTCAGCTTTAATTTCTTCTGGCAGCTGTGGGCAGTTCGTAGTGCCTATCTATTGATAGATAATGTTTGCAGGAATAACTACTTGCAAAAGATTCATTGTTTACTTATTTCGTGTGAGAGTCAAAATTTTATTTCATTTTATTTATTTATTATTTATTACTTATGTTAATAATTTGTAATTGGCCAGTGTTATTTCTAGCAAAACTTAACTCAGAGAACTCTCTCTGCCTTTCAATCTGTTAAATTGTCAACAATTAGCACATTTTTGGAATAAGTTTTAGATAACTGGATGGTTTCTAGGAAACTTTTTATATATTTTATAATAAACCAAAAATATCAATTTTTTATTACAAAATAAATGTATAAAATATATAATATATAAAAAAATATATTTTTGAATTTTAAAATACATTTATGTATCATTTCTATATTTGATATTCTGGAATATATAGTATATGCATTCAAATATAGTTTTTATAAATTGAAAAAATTAAAAGAATATATATTTTTCTAATATACCGCTGAGCTCTGCCTAACTCCCGTTTTATTTTCAATCAAAGCGATACAAGAAATATCTTTCAGTCCATCGAATTACCGCATAGATCTATAAAATGCTAAGCACTTCAAAAGGGTATTCAATCTGTGTCAACTTCAAGATAAGTTTTCTATTTTTGGCTTCTTATTTTTATACCCGGCTGCTTATTATTTGCATTTTTTGTGAGCTGCCTTTTTATCAGCACACGCACAGACCTTGTGTTTTGGTAAGGGTTTATGCTACGGCTTCAGAGGCAAGTCGGCTAAATCTCAGCGATATATTTTACATCATTATAGCTGCCGGCAGCGCTCTTCCTCTGCTTATTGTTGTTGTTCCCATTGTTGTTGTTGCTGTTGTTTTGCTTTATGTTTTGCCGCTTTCTCGCGATTTTATGACTTTGACAGCGCTGCCTCAGCCCCACAGCATGGCGGCCCATATCGAGTGAAGCTATTGAAACAGATTTCGCTGACGCTTATGTTTCGTTACATGACACCCCCGCGCCCAAACCCCAATCCCCCTCCAGCAAGCTCAGCGCCTATCCAGCTCCAGCAGCTCCCATCGCTGTTTGCGCATTCAATGAAAATCATTTTTCGATATGTTATTTGACTGTGCGCACGTGTATGTTTGTGCGGCATTGGTTTACCTTGATTTGCCCAGCTCCAGCCTCGGCCCCAACTCCAGTCGAGGCGACACTTTTGGCATCATTATCTGCACAGCAACGAATGCTCGAGCACCTTGAGTTATGCGCCCGGCAGACGCTCAAAAAGCATAAACCACAAATAAATGACAGAGAAAAACGAAGCACACACAAAGTTATATAAAGATGCCACAAAGATACATTTGCCGCAGGCGGGATAACCACACACTCACACACACTCACACACACACTCGTACACATGTATGAAACAAAAACTTCACACTGCACAACAAGAGTGTAAATTATTTTTGTGGCATAATTAAAAACTCTGAGGAAGAGAAAGAAAATTTATGGGTTTGTTAAACAAACGCTATCAATAATTATCGACTTAATTTATCGATCAAATAAAGTATGTGCCGGGAAGTTATACAAATATTTAATTTCATTCTTTTACCTTAAGAAAATACAATACGGAAATGTATTGGCAGATATTATTTTAAGGCAATTCAAATCTACATAATAATTCACTTGATGCTGGTCATTAGGATTAATATTAATAAAGGCAAATGAAACAAGAGAATAGAGGAAGGAAACATATATTGCGAAAGTTGGTAGATAATATAATCAAAGTAGAAAAGATTCTTCGCTATGACGAAACGGAATTCTACAGTCTAGATTCCCTAAGAAAATGAAGAATTATCATTATTAAGAATGGGAGAAAAAAATATTGGCAAATTCGATCGAGTTTTATATAAATATTTACGTTTAGTGATAAGAAATTCCAAATCAAGATATTCAAGTAGACCACATTTTGCAGTCTGGCGTAACAGAAATTACAAAAAAAAAAATTTCCAATTCGAATTCTACGTCTAGACTCCTTAATAACATGAAGGATAATCAAGTCAATCGGTCAGAAAATTTTTTTAAAAATTATTGAATCTTGAATAATATTAAATTCATAAAACGAAAAAATATAATCAATAAATAAAGTCAAATTTATTCATTACAAAATGAATTCACGTTGCCAATAGAAAGTGAGGAAATATTTGATATATTATAGATTACAAGCTAAAAACTATGCATTACAAATTCAGCAAAAAGGGTATATAGAAATCAAAATTTTGGTATAATAGGAATGTCACTCTCTCTTTTTTCTCTTTTAGCAAAGAAATGTCAACTTGAAATCAATTTGAGTCTCCACAGAGAAACCCAGATTTGCATCAGCTGACAAATCATTTTGGCTTTGACAAAGTTATGAAAGTCAAAGATCTGAGACAAACTCTTTTAACACATTTGCTAATGTGGGCACAGCTGTCAAGTGTTGAGGTCAAATCAGAAATCTGAAATCTGATGTGACTGCCGTTTGCAGCATCAAAGGCAATTTTTTGTTTTTGTTTGTTCCTTTTTTTTCTTTTTTTTTCATGTCGAATGTTTGATGTTTGACTCCCAAATAGAATCTTTGGCACAATCTTAATTTGGATAAGTGCAGTCTTTCACAGCTGCAGCAGGGAACTTCGCACATATTTCAGATACTAAACCGATGTTCGATGTTATTGGATAATGTTCTTGCCACATAAACTGGTCAACTGTGCGTGTGTGTGTGTGTGTGTGGGCTGTGCTTAACACGCCATTGAACTGTTATGCAACAACAACATATGTGTGTGGCCCCCTGGGCTGCCTCGCCACCCCTCGCCCCCCCGACGGCTGGACAAATCCCATTTGATGTTCACTCAGCAGAAAGGCAACGCCAATGAAGCATGCAAAAGGTATTTCTGTTTTCGTAGCGCGTTCCACCATCCGCCCCTCCCCTCTCACACGCTGCCCTCCGCCCCCATTCCACTCTCTCAATCTCTATCTCTCTGCTTGTTTCGTTTGCTGCGGCTGCTGCTGAGATTTTGGCTTTGTAACTCAAAATCGACAAGCAGCAGCAGCAACAAGGAGCAAATGTGCAAACATCATGAAAAAAAAGCGCACGAACAAAAACAGAAGAACAAGAAAATTCGCCCAAAAAATAAAACAAGCAGCCCAAAGACAAAGGCCATGTGGTTGATGTACCAGGTGCACAGTGGTCGAAAATCACTTAATAGACTTTCAATTAGGCCAATTACTAAGTTTATTTAGACAAGTTGCAATTTATTGATATTTAGGTATTTTTAAGAATTTTTACTGGGAATTTTTTGTAAGTAAAGTAAGTGTAAAAGTTTTCTTTCTCAAGAAGAGCTTCGATTGCGTAATTGACAAAAGATAGGGCTAGGCGGTAAGAGTCTAGGGCTTTCGGGAAATATAGATATATGGATGGTTCTTTAGAATTGAAGAGCTATGACTTGGCTGACGATATTTCGTCCCTAAGCACATCGTTCGCCAAATGCATTTGCCGAGTGTTCAAATATAAAGTTAGAAAACAGATCATGAAAGTGACTCTGTAAAATTATTGAAATGGAGTATAGTTGGAGCTATCTATAGAGCTCTCCAGAAGTAAATCTGCAAGGTCTGAAAATTATGATTTATTAAAACAAGTAAACATCTGCACATTTTTATTTTTTCTTGTTTATAAGACTTAATTATATTAAATTAATAATTTATGATATTTATATTATACTTGTATCTGTGTCTATCAACGTTTCCCATACTTTCAAACCACTGTGCAACAGCGGAGCTATAGACAAATTTTCGCCACACATTTCGTATTCGTGGGCTATTTTATTGAACTTTAATTCATTGTGCAGCAGCAGCAGCAGTAGCAGAAGTGGCAGTAGCAGCAGCAGGAGTGGCAGGAGTAGCAGCAACAGTCGAAATGTGGCGCATAAATTCTTTTTACTTAAGTTGCTACTTTGTGCGATTGCGATTGTGATGGCGATGTTGAATGTGGCTGCGGATGCAGCCGATGTCCGCGCTTCCGCCTTTTTATTGTAAATACGCGTAAGCAGCTGGCAAAGCAGGAACAGCAGCAGCAGTAGCAGGAGCCGCAGCAGGAGGAGCAGGAGCTGGAGCTGGAGCAGGAGCAGCTGTAACAGAAGCTGTTGCCCTTCAATACAATGTACATTGTACATTGTCCATTGGGTCATAAAATGGCTTCCGGTTATGCTTGAAGTGAGATTAACTTGTCGTTCGCAATTTCTCTTTGATTTGTTTCGTAAAATCGAAAAAGGGGACGAACTCAGCTAGGCGAGGGGTAGCCAGCGAAAGGTTGAATTGTTTTTTCTTCCTCCCCTTTCTTATTATTATTTTTTTTTTGCTGTGTTGCCTGTTGCTAGCCTTCGGTTTCACTTTTATCTTTCACTCTAGCCCTGAGCGCCCCTTAATATATTTATAGATCCGCCTCGTTACTTGATTACTTGTAACTCCACCAAATGAAGCGTGTGAGTTGTTCCAAAAATAAGCAAAAATACAAATTAATTTGATATGGCTTTAAAAGTTGGCCTACGACAAGTTCGTTTGGGCTTAAAACTTAACGCCCAGCAAGCGTTTGCCTAACTTCCGCAACATTTGTAGACTTGTGTATGGGGTATGTCCTTTAAAGAGGACCTTTTCTAGAACTAGAAGAACTAGAATCATTATACAATCGTTACCAGGATATATATTCGTCGTTTCGACTGAGTTCATTATTCTATTAAAGACTTACAGGGAATTTGGGTCGTTGTTCAATGTGAAGCCTTTACGCTTCGGTCCACCCAGAGCCGTCGTAATTGTTGTATTCATGTTGTTCGCCAATTCGTACAAATTGATTTACAACGATTCATTTTGCAAGCAGCTGCTAAACTGGAGCAGCCCATTTCGAGTCTCAGGTGTGAGTTTTATTTGTTCCGAAATTGTTTTATGCTTTTTTTTTTTTGTGTTTTGTTCGCCTTTCGGCTTGGACAACAACACCCAGGCCTCCCATTTACAGCGTTGCCTGGACTCTAATTCGACTGCGGTTCATAGAAGTCTGCTCAGCTTTCACTTTCCAAAAACACACACTAAAAAGCAGCGAAGCGCTGTAGCAGGCTATGCCTGACTAGCAAATATCCTGAATTTCGAGGTGAGCCAAAGATAGTGGCTAAGCGATGTAATACTTGGGGTCTGCCTATGATTGAAGAGCTGTGCGTCAGATATGGAAGTGTATAAATATCTAGAATTTCTATGTATATGTAGACCCATACATCTATGTATATCGATAAGGTTTTGAGAAATGTTATCGATAATTTGAAACATATTCGAGCTGAAGAAGGAAGAGAGCTACATCGATTCTTGATCAGAAATATATATACTTTATGTTCTTTGCCACAGTTCCCTCCAGCTGACAAATATATTTCACGAAAAATAGCATACCCCATGCACTATATTCAGCGTATTTTAAAGCAGAAATCTGGCACAGGACGGGGCAGACCACTGTGCAATTAAGCCGCGCAATCAGAATGCAAGATGAAGGCTTCACTCCTTTAACAATGGCGAGCCTCGTTGACAAAATGGCGACCGCAGGCTGCAAAGCCAACAAATGTGTTGCATAACAGACGTCGGCCCTTGTTGTTGTTGCTGCCGCTGTTGTGCTGCTGCTGTTGGATTACACTTTTAGGTGCTTGTTGGCTTTGTGCTGGCTGTTTTTGTTGGCTAAAAGCGCCGGAATTGCCCCGCATTGCCCTGGCAACTGTCAGATCCCTTAGCGCAAGCAGTTCCATCGACATTTTAGCTGTCGAAATATTTGACCGAGCCATGAAAACGTTTCAGTGAACGCTGGAAATATTTCCAAAATCCTTTGTTTCAGCTTCACTGATTTTTCGATTGTGTGAAAAGGTCTTTAAAGTGATTAACAATATAATATAATACTTATAAGTCAATATGAGGCTTTAGGTAATTTTATG
Source organism: Drosophila navojoa (assembly GCF_001654015.2). Next base: position 146,068 of record NW_022045892.1, read on the forward strand.
GCCTTAATCTTATAGTGTTTCAATAATAATAATTTTAGTTATGATTTCAAATAGTCATTGTCATTGTCATTGTCATTGTGATTGTCATTGTCATTGTTATTACTAATTCAAATAGTATACCCCACGTGAAATTAGACTAGAGTCATGCTAAATTCTAATGCCATGGTAAATTAAATTAGCTAAGTGCAATTATTTGACTCTTAGAAATACGAAAGAATAACTCTCTCCCAACAGAAAGGAAAATGAGAACTATGTCGAATTATTATATATATAATTTAGATGATTATTCTGGTTATATTTCAGTTCTGTCATAGCACTCGATTCGCTATGAAAAGCTTTTCCATATTAATATGCGGTAAATTGAATTTAAAAAAAAAAAAAAAACCTTCATTTTGGTTGACTCTGTGCTCAACTTTCAGTCTTTGTGTTGTATGGACTTGTCATCTGCGATGATCAGTCCTCGGAGGACTACGAATCTGATGAGCTGAATGAGGGATATATCAAAGCTCGTACGCGAAACACTGTGAGGTCACTTGGACGTGGACGTGGACCAATGGATCCTCCGGAGAGTTATTGTTGTTTTTGGATAAATCAAGATCATCCTGCTCTGCCTGATCCCTTGGATCTTAATACAGATTATCCATTCGACTTTGTATTAAATGGAAAGATCTGGGCAACTAGACGACCCGTTAAAAGCCCTTCAACGACCCGTTCAACGCATACTTAAAAATGTAAAGCAAAGCAAATAAAATTAGGTAATCTCTTGTGATTTTTAAGATTCTAGCAGAACGTTATGAATTTGACACTCTATAATCAGGGGCTGATCTGCGGGAATTCAAACACCAAAACTTGAACCTTGTGCTATTTGGTCATCAGAGTTGAAGCTGGTCAGCAGCAACAGCACCTTCTCTCCTGAGAGGAAAAGCTGCTAAGCAGTTTAGTATTCCTCTTTTCTGTTCATTTACTTAGTTAATTAAATTCCATTCGAACAGCAGAGGGAACAGCAGCTACAGGATGTGCTCTCGGCATATCCTGTTTGCACAACGTATTTCTTCATATCGTAGTTAAATAGTGCAATAGCCAAATTCTGTTTGCATTTAATCTGGATTTTTCTCATGTTGGCATCAGTATCAGCAGCAGCAGCAGAAACTCTCAAGTCCCATTGCATAATTCAGCTGGCTGAAGCTTGTGTAATTTGCTGCTTCAATGCTTAATGAAAATCCTTGAAAGAGATTTAAAATGTTCCCTCAGTTGTTTGGCACCTATTTGCGCAAATAAACTCCAGCTTCACATGCTGGACCCGTGAAATTGCATTTAACTCTCAAATGGAAGCTTTACTTGAGATGCACTCAAGCTCTGAGTGTGTGTGTGTGAGTGCTTGTGTGTGTGTGCTTAAGTGTGTGTGTGTGTGCTTAAAGATAATTTCCGATTGAATCGAATTGAAAACGGCAGTTAAAGCAGAACAACTCCAACTGCATTTAGATGTCCACGGGTCAGCTAACTGACCTTTGCTTGGTCATAAAATATTTATATTTTTTATATTTGTATATTTTAAGTCCAAAGGGAATAAGCTAGTAAGCTTTCTTTAATTTTATGCAGTTGCTACTTACTATCCATGCAAAAAGCTTGAAATGTCGAATAAGTTCTCGTCTTGCTTGTTTATAACATTTTTTAAAATCACTCAGCAGAAAAAAGTGTTTATTTACATTAAATTTTAGTGCTTAGTCAAGACACAATCCATTTGACGCACTGCGAGCAAATTTGCGTAACTATCGATATCGATGAGCTGTTATCGTGAGCAGAGCTGCCAGACGATCGAACAGCTGTTTTGTGGGTTTAGTTTTGCGCGCGAATTTAGGCGAATTGGTTTCTTTGTTACGCGTGTTTGTGAAACAAATAATTATTTAATTATTTAATAAATTTTATTAAGTGTACTTGTTAGTGTGTGTGTGTTTAAGTCATGTCTGTGCTATTGGCAGACATAGATGCCACCTGCGCTGCGCTGGGCGTCAGCGACGGCAAACGATACCAAGCGGAGCCCGATGCAGCAGACGGTTTAAAGGTAAAAAATAATACATACAAATGTTAGAGAAGAGAGCAAATAAAGTGACATCGCTGCACATTATTTTAGCACTTGATATGGATATTGCGTCGCGATCTGGACAATCATGAGTATCGGCGGCACTTGGGACGCGCCAAGGTGCTGCAGACGGATCTCGTTTATATGCTGCCCGATTATGTGCACGACGCGGAGCTATCGGATCTGTTGATACGTTTGTTGGTCATATTGACCAATCCGACATTGCTGCTGTATCGTGATGGGCCGCCCAGTGACAATCACGGGCGAAAAGTGTTCCTTGAACTCATTGACATTTTGCAGGGCTATAAAGTAGCCTTTGCTAAGGATAAAATATGGGCAGCCCTGTTTGAGAAGCTCAAACAAGCATTGGAAATTGTAAGTTAATAAACTTGTGAGTTTTGATATATCTATATGAAAATTCTGTATGTTCATAAGCTAAAGAACCGAAACTAACGCAAAACAGAAGCAACTATGAACGCAGGCGCAAGAAACTTAGGCGGTGGCTCCCACAGCGGCAGCGACATAGAGGAGGATGATTCCGTAGATAATCGTTATTATACCTGTTTGATTTGCATGCGCACGGCTCGTCTGCCACGTGTCACCTTTTGTGGCCATGTCTTCTGTACCGATTGCATCGGCAAGTGGATCACCTGGCAGGGCAGCTTCGCCAAGTGCCCCTACTGCCAGTCGCGTGTTGGCAATAATACGCTGATCACAGTCAGCTACGGCCGGAACGGACATCATACATACGGGCGCTTTGCACGCTGCAAGTCAATCGCCCAGCATCGTCACTTTGCCGAGACGATTGCCATGTATACCGCGGTGCCAGAGACATCGATGTATTTGGGCGCGTACGTTGAACGGCCGCCGGAGCTGATGCCACGAATCAAGCCACTGCCGCCGCAACTGTTGCGTGATGTGTCCCGGTATCAAATACGCCGCACCTTTGTCATGCCATCCATCTATCAACGCCTCATAATCGTGATCATAATATTTTATCTTTATAACGTGTATCTAGATGCTGACGGACCTGTTTAAGTCGAACTCAACTCCTTGTCAGTGGCGCGTTATTGTTATCTAGTTGCGATTGTATTTTATTTAAATAGAATCTCTTCGTCGAGAACCTGCTGTTGTTGTTATTGTTGTTGTATCTGATATGTCTTTGCTGTCGTTGTTAATTATGCCAATTAAATGAGGCTCGGGCAATTAACGTTCTCTGGCATTTGCACAACTATTTCTCTGTTATCTTTTATGCAGACCCTTACGACGACCATGAGCCCTAATATAACAGCGGTCTGCGCAAAAACTTTTTTAATGGCTCTCGTGCAGCTGCCAGCAGCGAATGAAGTTGGAAAATATTTTGCAAATGCCAGCTGCTTGGGGTATTCCCAATTTGTTAGGCAGTGTGTGCTCTATGCAGTAAATGTTGTCTAGGGGCTCTAGGGGACTTGGCATTACTGATGATGATTCTGAATATGATATGATATAAGGCTATCTGTAGAATCTTTTGTTCTCAACCCTGACAATCTGAGGCTTATTTGTGCTTTCTAAATATCTGAAACGTTGAAGCATTCAATACAGTTTTTCTTATAAGATCTAAATATACATATATGTATGTTTAAAGAGGACGTATACAATATATAATAATACATTTAAAATCATAAATATTTATAGATATAGATATATGTATATTGATATTATGTAAACAGTATACAATATTGTATTACAAATATTTAGATCTTGTATGAAAATGAATATTAAATTTCTAGATCTCAAATGAGCAAATCTCTTATTGATCTTCGCTATTTGCTTAGACCTAAAATTTGAATAGAATTCTTACATTTCATCAACATCAAACGTCTTGTATGATTTGAATATTGACTAAAATATTTAAATCTTGTAAGTGCATTTCCTATTCGGCTAGCTCAATCTCTTCTTGTTTTGGCTTGTGTTTCTGGCACTGAGGCTGACTTTTGGACTTCTTTCCCGGGGCTTCCTTTGTGTGTTTCATAACTAATTTGAACTTCATTTACTATCTGTTTTTCATCTATGGCTAAAAGTCATTCAGCTAGATATTTTTTTCTTTCCCATCTCTGTGTCTCTATCTCTCTCTTTTTTTTTCTCTCTTTGTAACCCTTGATTGTTGATTATCAAGTGAGTTTTTAAATTTAGCTGTTCTTTGAAGTTGCTTCGACAAAACGTGCTCGAAATACGAAAATGCTCAGAATAAAATTTAATTTCGTTCAAAAATTATATGAAATCAAATCGACGCCCAAAACTTTTTCGCTTGACGCCCAGGCTAAGCCGCAACAAGTCGAATTTAGAGATAAAAATAACAAAATAACAAAACAGAAAAGTGAAAAGGGAAATGCGTGAGGCCAAGTGCCAGCAGGCACCTTCAAATCAAACGCAAAGAAATCTGTGGTTTTTCTAGGCGTCATCCACATGCTCACTGTCACAGTGGGTGCTAACCACAAACTCCCAAACACCAACAACAACAAGAAGCACAAGAAAAACAACTGCAAATTTCTGTTTACAATTTGTAGTATTTTGTGTGGATGAATATGTCTGAGCATGAAATGTTTTCAATTGCTAAATTGTAGCCAAAAAAGAAGAAAAAAAAAGAGAAGTATGAAAAAATACGAAATGAATACACAATGAATTTCCCAAGTAAGAGCGAGAAAAAGAAAAGCACGAAAAATGGGAATCAGCAAATGAAAAACTCCCACACATTTTAGCCAGCGGCTGGCGCTTAAGTAGACCCAGCAGATGGAAGATTGCGTTTAAGACTTTTGTGTAGGAGCAGCAAAAAGGAAATAGAAAAATCATTTGACTTGCATCTTTAATGTTGAATAACAAAGCCGAAGAACTTTTCAGTCCGAGAACTTTTAATTGACACTATGGAAGCAAAAGGACTCTCAATAACTTTGCTATTTTTGTTTGGTAGATGCATTCTCTAAGTGATTAGTTTTTAGTTTTTTCTTCTTAAGATTTCAGACATGAACAATTCCATCTACTTGCAGCTGGAAGGTATTTCGAAAATCAATACATAGATAGATGCTGCGTATACAGCTCACACAATTCAATCAAAGCTGTGATCGCATTTCCTTGCTCTCTTCAATGGGCTTTATTAGCATAAAAGCTGCCATTTATTTTGCTCATAAACGAAGGAAATTCTGAGGATTTCGTCTAATTCCTGGAAGCAATGAAAGTAAAAATCGTTTTTTTTTTTTTTCACGTGAACTTCGAATGTGGCCTGAAAAATTGCGGAAAAGACTTGGCAACCTATTTCAATTTAATTTTTGCTTTTAATTTCACAGTTATTAAAAACGTTTAAAAGTTTGAAATTTTTTTATGAACGAGTATTATGTTCAGATTGAAGTTAGGAGCTGCTTTAATAGTTCGGATTGCAGTTAGAAGCTGGTTAAATACCTTAAAAGTTCGGATTGAAGTTAGGAGCTGGTTAAATGCTTTAAGAGATCTAGCAGATTTTATGTATAGATTAGTAAAGTGCTAAATAAGATACATACATTCATGTAAATATGTACTTATACCTATACATATACAACTAATCTACAGTGTGTTGATAGAAAATATCCTGAAATACCTGAACATTAATGAATTTAATTTAATTATTTAAAGCAATTGAAATTAATTAGTGCGAATCTAAATAAGCTAAGCCCATGGCCAATTTATTTATTATTTATTTATTAGCACGTATTTCATGTAAGCATATTTTTATAACGTGAAATTTCGTAAATTGAGGGAATTTTTTAATATAGTATGTTACATAATTCTATTATGTTATATACACAGTTAAAACTACATCGTTGTTTACAGTTATTTTTCTATAGAAATTATCTCTGGATTATGAAGCTCGTTTTTTTTTATCACACATATCTATAGATACTTTGCTATAGAAATATTATTTGTTAGACCGTATATGAGCAGGAATGCAACGTGCAGTTGCAATCAAGCAATCGCCATAAATGTCATAAAATATATATAACTATATACATATACATACATATATCTGTATATATATAATGTACAAACTTTTGCCGCTGGTCTCTTAGCGAGCTCCATTGGCAATTATCGGGCATTGATGGGGTACAATTTTTAGTAACCGCGCAGAAATGTTGCTGATGCTGTATAATCGTAGATGCAACATGGCAACGACTACACACACACACACATACAGACACTAACACACACAGATACACCCTTGGCCCTGCCCTTGAGCGCTGCTTGTGCTGGCAGAGCGAAATAAATTCATTTAAAGCCGATTGAATCGACATTCATAACACTCCGGGGAGCAATTCCAAAGGATTTTCATGGTGCTGCGCAGCCAGCGAAAGAGTCGCCAGAGGATTTCTTTAGATTTTTATGCCCGAGTTTTTTTTGTATTTTTATTTTTTTCATTTTTTGTGTGTATTTTTTAGCAAACGCTTTTTTAGGTTAAATGCTAGCGAATTTCTGTCTCTGTGGCTGTTGTTGTTGGTGGTGTTGTTGTTGATAATGAATGTGTGGGTGGGTGAGTTGTGTGGGTTGGTGCGCATGGTTTGGAGCTTCGATTCGACTGCCTTTGGCTGTCGGTTGCCCGAGCTGACTTTTTATGCTTTACTTCCTTATTTGCGTGGCTTCGACTTGCAGGCTTTGATGTATGCGGCTTGGTGTGGCAGTCAAGTGGACAGCCAGGGGGCAACAGAGAGAGCGAGAATTGGCCAGGGGCTTGCCGCTGCCGCTGCTGCTGCTGCTGCTGCCGATGTTGTTGTTGCGTAGGGTAACCAAAAGCGGAAGTCATTATTAACTTTGGCCTTTGTGTAAGGCGCTGGGTCTGAGCTTTTCGGTTGCTGTGTCCATGTTGGCATGTAGGAGGAGGACGAGGAGCAGGAGCAGGCGCAGGAGCAGGAGTCGCAGTCACAGCTGGCTTGTAGGCACAAAAGCCGCATTAGTTGTATTTATTTGTAAGCCAGCAGCAGTAACTGCTGCCTCTGCCGCTGCTGCTGTGCCTGCTCCTGCTCTTCCTCCTGCTCGTCTTTCCCTCGTCTGGACCCACACAAATTGATTTCAACTTGACTTTGTTGTGGTAGCATCGCTTCGACTCGGCTGCCGCTGCTCATCTCGGAGGCCCCCCCCCCCCCCCCCCCCCTATTTCGGGGCATCCGTTTTACAGTCGAGCTACATAAATTTGCAATTTAATTTAATTTAATTTCATTTGATTATTTTAAGTTGACTCGCGGGATTTGCTGCTTAGATTCTAACACTGGGATTTGCCGCAAGACATTCTCTTTATTATTTTGACTTTTAATGTACTTCCCCCCTCTCCTGTTCGTTTCTCTTTTGCAGGCATTCGCCATACGCAGCGAGGAGCAGAATTTGTTGATTGAACGCATCCTGGTCCTGGTGCGCAATGTGCTCCAAGTGCCAGCCAACCCGGAGGCCGAGTGTCGAGCGGATAACGATGCCAGCTTGCATGATCAAGTCATTTGGGCGTTGCATCAAACGGGCATGCTCGACCTGGTGCTCTTCATAATCTCCTCGCCAGATGAGGAGCAATTTCATTTGCACGGACTCGAAATCATTTGCCTACTCTATCGCGAACAGGTGAGTCGCATTAGTAATTTCCCTTGGCAATTATCTATATAAGCTCTCTCTCTCTCTCGCTCTCTTGACATTTGCAGAGCGCCGAGTCCTTGGCGGATGCTTCGCTGCAGCGCAGTCTTACCGAGAAGCAGCGAGATCAGCAGGAGTTGCTCGCCGCCCGCCGTCGTGAGCATGCTCGACGACAGGCCCGGCCGCCCCTCGGCCGGCATTCCCGCTTCGGCGGCACCTATGTCATCCGTAATATGAAATCCGTTTCCGATCGGGACATCATTTGCCATCAGCCGCTGCAGCGCGTTTCGGCTATGGATTTTGATCGCGAGAAACAGGCGCAGAAGCGATCGCATCGCCACATCAAGGAGGAGGCGCAGGTGACGCGGCGTAGCGCTTTTACTGTTAGGTAAGACTCTTATATAGACATTATAATGAATAGATATTCATATATAGCAACTGGCACAGCCATTTCAGCTTTAATCATATGATTATTAATGAATTATTTTAAAATATTAATAAAATAAATAAATAATTCAGATTTAAATTAAATTGACAATTTTAGCATTTTCTTTATGTTAAAAAAAAAAAAATAATATATATATATATATATATATATATATATATATATTTAAAATATTTTACCTTAAATTAAAAAATATTTTATCAATATTAAAATATATTATTATAGGCATAGAAAAAATATTATATACACCTGATATATCTTTTTTATATATTGTTATTATATATTTTGTTTTCGGTATGGTGAAGATATTTTCAGAGAAAAAAGTTCACAACAATATTGATCGTAAATAATATTATATTTACTTACTTATGTATAACCAATGTTATTATTAACAAAAGAGATCGAATCATTTTTCACACTTGTTAAAGAAAGCTGAAAACAATGCAAAAATGTGACTTTGCCTTGTTTACCCAGCAAATCAATCAGACAGTCAGTCGCTGAGTCAGCAAAAAGAGTCATATACATATGTATTTGGTATACAGATATGTACGTATGTATATGTATTTGGATGAAGATTGGACAATATCTTGCACTTAGTAGCCTCCATTTGTCTGCGGCAGCTTCCTGCACTTTAGCCGTTGCCTATTGTGCGCAGCTCTGGATGTTGTCTGCCATTAGCATCGGAATTGTTATGGTTCGACTGGCAGGCCACATTCCGGTCATTGATTTTCGATTTTACGCTGCAGTCGGAGTCGAGCGAGCGCATAAAATAATATTCAATAATAAATGAAGGCATTTCCTTTTAGACAACTCGCACCCAATGGCTGCCTCGCTGGCTTTCCTATCCTTATAGAATCAGCCAAACGATATTGGCTGCTGGGGCTGCTTGAGGCTGCTGGAGGCTGCCCGGCTTGTTGGCTTGCCTCGGCTCTGGTTCTGGCTGAGTGGGCCAAGCGAAACAAAGAGGTGGCCATTTTCGAGGCGCCGGTTGGCCAACATCTTTGCTGTCGCCGCACTCCCTAATGGCCACCAGGTGCAGCTATTTTATGATTTTCTGCGAACCAACAAACTACTTAAAGGATATGCGCCAACGTTGCCCAGGATAAGTCGAGTTGCTTGAGTTTCGGCTTCGGCAAAATGCATTTGCCATGATACTCTATAACGCAGCCGGGTTATTATGGTTGAACAATACTTTTGTAAAACTGATTTGGATTTTTTCTATTAAATTATGAGCTCCTTTTTCAGATTGATATATAATTTGAATACTCAGCAACTATGTACAAATTTGTATTGATGTAATTTAATTGATTGATTGATATTTATGTCATAATTTTCTAAATTCATAATTGCACTGCTCCGTATATATTCACTAAAATAATTATAAATTATTAATTCAATTATTATCATTATTATTTAAATTTTTGTAGTATAATTTATAAATTATTAATTCAATTATTATTATATATTATTATTAATTATTATATATTATTATATATTAATATTAATTATTGTAGTATAATTTATTTTTTTTATTCATTAAATCTTATATAATTATTAAGTGTTAATTTTTAGCATTGAAAACCTACAATATATTTAATTATCAAATAATTAAGCAATTAAGGATTTTTTGTTTATTATAATTATATTATATATATAGATTATTTTCTAAATTGTTAAAATTAAATAATTAAGTTATTCTGTAGTAAGATATGATTAACACAAAGCTATGTTAAAATTATTATGTAATTACTTAGTACTTAAATAAGGCGCTTTACAAATTAAAAATATAATTATCAAGTAATTAATTGGTTATTAAGCTCATAACATTCGAATTTAAGGATGAACTATATTAGTTTATAATGTAAACATTTATATATTAACTGCTTAAGCCAGTTTAACTACGCCTAAAGTCTTTTTAAAGCAGAAATTCAAGTAATTATGAAGTAATTATCTGCCTTAACGAAGTTTGTAAATAGCCTTTAGAGCATCTTCCTCTCAACTATTGTTAACTGTAGTTGGCAGTTCTTGTTGTTGCGATTTGTCGTCCGGCAACCATAAAATGCCGAGCTAAGATAAAAATACAGCAGTGGCAGCGTAATCTTGGTGGCGCCACGGCAACGACACCATCGTAGTAAACCTCTGAGCTCTGCTGGCCATAGCAAATGTGCAAGCATTTTCCGCAATGTGGGCCAACACTTTTGCTTGTTAGCCTGGCCTAGCTGGCTGGGTGGCTGCATAGCTGGCTGACTGGCTGACTGGCTGCTTGGCTGGCAGCTGACTTCTGCTCTTTTCTGGCCTGTTTTATGGCCCGCTCGTTGTTGGCAAATCTAAATCGGCCTGGTAGCCATAAATTGCTCGCTCAGTCGGCGCGACGGCGACTGTGATTAGACAACTCGCTGGCCAAAAGAGACCATCAATAAGTTGGCTACCGCAACGAGATTGGCCATGCATTTGGCCAGCATTTGATGCACTCGGCAGAGCACGTGCCCCAAAGCCACCGACAAAGTTCATCAATGTCACGTGTCGACCCTCGACATGCAACAATTTGTTGCCACTCAACGCGTATTGCAATGTTGCAATAAGCCGCCAGGCGGCAACATTTTTGCTCTCCTTTTGTGTGTTTTTTGTGCTTCTCCTGTATTTATCTGCGTCGCCTGCGTGCCTGTGTTATCCTGCGGTTGGCAGTTGCCTGAGTCGGAGCCTGAGCTGCACAGATTCGGAGATGAATGCTTCTGCTGGGAGGTGCCTCCTGCACGGCCCACTTTACTCAAATAAATTGGCCTGCGAAAATTTATTGCATAAACGCTGCCAATTGCCGTTTGTTATGTACAAGCACTTGTCAATGCCGACACTGGAAAAAAATGGGGCCCGAAAGGAATGCACATATTGCACCATGAGCAACATTTGAATAAGATTCTGGAGTGACTTTGATGCTGACTATTATAGCTTTCGATAGCTTGATATATTGCGTAGTTTGTGCAAAGTCACGTTTAAGAAAAATGTATAAATATAACCAAAAGTGTGAGCAAAAATATAAATAAAATTTAAATAAATAAACCAAACAAATTATAAAAAAAATATATAATCAATAAAAAAATAATAAAAGGAAAAATTTTTAATAATAAATAAAATAATAATAAGTAAAATAATTGATAAAAAAAATAAAAATAAATGTACAAATTATTTATTATTAATAAAAATAAATAATAAATAAATTAATAATAAGTAAAATAATAAACAATATATCAAAAATAATAATATATAAAAATAATAATAAAAATAATAATAATAATAATAAAAAAAAAATACAAATTATTTTTTATTTATAAAAACAAATTTAATAAATAAATATTAACATTTATTTAAAAGCAAATGAAGAAAAATAATTGCATAATTGCATTAAAAGCTTAAAAGTGTATAAGAAACTATATACATATATTATATAAAATATATAGCATTAAACCCAAGTAAACAATAATAAAAAGAAACACATACACACACACACTAAAAACTAAACTAAAGCAGAATTAATAAATATAAAGTAAAGTAAAACATAATTAAATATTGATAATGTTAACAATATACAGAAATATTGTAAACATATGGACTGATTGACTAAATATTTTAAATAATTTCATTCGAGTTTTGTATGATATTAATTATTTTATACTGCCTGAAAATTTGAAAAGAAAATGCAGTGCATTAAATGCATGAAAAACTAGAATTTAAATTAAATGAAAACTGAATTGACTGAGTCAAGTCGAGCTAAGAATTGCATTTTACGTGTAGCATATAGAGTATATGTAGTTACGTGTGTGTTTATGTATGTGTATGTACTTGTGGCACTGGCAGTGGCATTCAATCAATATTATTGTGGTATAATCATTTTTCATTTGATTCCTCTGCTTGGCTTTCCTCTCCATTGCAGACTGTGCCTGCGCGAATATTGCATTGAGGTGCTGCGCTCCGCTTACAATACGCTCGTGCGGCAGGTGCGACGTGTCCTGGAACGCAATGCCGGCTCGTCGAGTCACGATGACTCTTATCTATTGTGGGCCATACGATTTTTCATGGAGTTCAATCGTTTGAGTGGACTACAATTGCAGCTAGTCAGGTAAGTAAGCGTGTGCAGTGCATGTGTGTGTGTGAGTGTGTGAGTGTATGAGCATGTGACTTACATTTGCCAATGTCAAATGCCAGCAAATATCTTGCCTCTACTTGGTTACATACTATGAGCTGTGCCCCACTAAAGCGTTCAAATTAATTGCCAATGATTTTGATAATGCCCATAAACCAAACACATAGACATTGTTGTCGGGGGAGAGAGAGAGATAGTTGATTGAGGAGCAACTGATGACTTTGATGAACGAGCCGAGTTGCATCCACTCTCTAATGAAAAGCCAACCAAGTGGTCAACTTGAAAACGCTCGCGTCAGCGAATATGCAAATCTTTTGGATGAACTTTCTATGGGTTGGCTTTTAATCAAATTACTTTGCACACACTCTTTCCCATATGTATAAGAGATTTTTATTTACTCGGGTCCAACTCGATTTGTTATTTTCTAGCCCAGCTGCCCAACAATGCAAGTGCTGAACTATAAACTAAAGCTGTATTGGTGTTGGTGCTAATCGTACATCGGACTGTGAGAGCGGGATAAAAGCAAGGATTTACACTGTGCATTGAGATGGAGAAGGGATGGGGAGTGAATATGAGGGAATATGGGGTGGAAAGAGGAAGAGAAGTTAGAAACGGGAAAAAAAGTGTAGAAGAGGGAGAGTGAGCATTTGCGACAAAATGAGAGAGAGAGGGAGAGAGAGAGAGCGACATAATGAAATATATATAAAAATAGAGAGAGAGAGAGAAATGTAGGAAGATGAAGAAGAAATGACAGAGAAATATAGGAGAGGAGAGAAAGAAAATGCAAGGGAACAAGAGAAAGACAGACGGAGAAAGCGAGAGGGATAAAGAGAGAGAGAGAGAGAAAGACCGATCAAGTGAGCAAGAAAGGGAGACAGACTAAAAGAACGGCAGAGAGGGCTTAAGAGTAAAAAGAAGTGACGAAAGAAAGACTAAAGCAAATAGACACAAGAGAGAGAGAGAGAGAGAGAGAGAGAAATAGAGAAAGAGAGAGGTAGCAAATGTACAGCTTATCGCCTTATTATAACCCACCCAACCCAACTCGGTATTCCATAATAAAGTTGCATTCCGATATTAAACCATTTGTCCGCATTTTCTATAATTTTGGCTTTTTCATTTTGCCCACCAGCACGACTTCCCATCAAATGAATCCCAGTTTTTTCAATCACTCAAATTGAAAATGGAATATGCTTCCAGTTCCCATAAACTGCCTAATAAATACTTTTCCAACCAACTGTTCGAAAAGCCAAAAGAATTTGTAGATGTTGCAGCTTGTGGCCCAAAACAATTTCCATGTGGCACAATTCGCATTTCGATTCGAATCGAAATTGTTTCAGTTGCTTGGCAATAGAAAGCTGAAGTTGAAAATTTGACATTGCTCTGGCCACAGGACAATTTGCCTGTCATTTTGTTGGATTACTTTTGGGGGCGGGGCGGGCGGTGCGGACGAACATTGAAAGAGAACAAGCGACAAGCAGAAATCAAAATGATGACGACAATCGCTGACCTATCACACTTTACAGCTGCGTGGGTGCCAACAAATCCCGCCCCAATACTTTATATATTTTATTTTTAGCTATATATATATATATTTATATATGTACATGTATATGTATGTGTTTAGTCCAATTGTCGCTTGACTATTTGAAGCATTTCGCTGGTCACTCGCCTTGGCTCTGGTTTTGGGCCACTTTATTGTTATACAGCTTTGCTGTTAATAAAATTTTCCTGTCATCTGCTCACTCTTTAGCTTTCTATCACTCTCTCTCTCTCTCTCTCTCTCTCTCTCGCTCTCTCTTTGTTGCTCGGTTGGCCAATGCTCGTTGTGCTGTGTGGTGGGAAATTTCTTTAAAATTGTTTTGGTTACTTTCAAATTAGTTTCTGAATGACAACAATGAAGCTTTGCAAAAATGTTGTCATTCCGTTGCTGCAAACTTTTCTCAACCCGCCCCAAAAAGAGCGAGAGAGAGAGAGAGAGAGAGGGACAGCAAAAAAAGAAAATCTGAAAGTAGCGCCGCACTATTCAAAGTTTTTGCCGCTGCTATTTTTCATTTTTTACCATTCCTTATCGTTCGCTGCTCCACATACATATATATATATATAGCTGTATATAGATATACATATGTATAGATATATATACTACATGTACTTCTCGTCGTCTAAAACTTTCTGTTTATTTCCACAAATTTGCCGCCGCCGCCTGCTGCTTTACCCAACTTACTTTATCGTCTGTCATTTTCTACTGATTTTTCACTATATATAAAGCTAGTGAATGACCGTTAAAGTGGCCAAAACTTCTGTCTACCTCCCTCTGTTTTTTTCTCTCTCTCTCTCTCTCTCTCTCTCTCTCTCTCTCTCTCTCCATATCAAACCCAACAACATAAAGAATTGCATTTATAATAAAAAGTGAAATCGAGTTTTCTGCCTTGCTTAGGCTTTGCCGTTGACCTCACATTTTCCGGCAAACTTTGTTGCCAAGAGTTTCCTTTTATACGAAGCATAAACCATAAAATTATTTTTGAACAGCAGCTAAGACTTATAATCAGATTGTCTGAAAATATATATATATATATATATATATATATATATAGATATATATATATATATATA
>NW_022045892.1:160966-185966 GCF_001654015.2 Drosophila navojoa
ATATATATATATATATATATATATATATATATATATATATATATATATATATTATTTAAAATGGTAATATAATGTTAGAAAGGATCAGCTAATATCGGGTTAGATAATAAAGTATCATTATATTGTTAACGGACATATGAAAATAATGATTGAATTTAATTTTTTTTTTCCCAATTTTAGATGTTTTAGGGTTTTTTAGTTTTCTATCGATACTTCAGCATAGCTAACTATCCATACTTAAGTCACGTTATCTATCGCTACTTAAGCATAGTTAGCTATCGGTACTTCAGGCATACTTAACTATAACTATCAGTACTTAACTATAATTAACTATCGGTACTTTGCTACAATGATAACGATACTTAGCTATAGTACTGTCCCTTTCTTCTTATTAATGCTATAATTTAATCCTTATTATAGTCTATTCATGAATATTTTAAGCACATCAGAATTATGAAAATTATGAAAATTGCTTTAAATTTTCTGCTTTTGGACACAGTAAAGCTTAGGCTTTAGCGCCTACCATTTTATATGCATAATTAGCTTAGGCAATTAAGTTCGATTTTGATCAAGTTTGGCTGGCGGAAAACAAAAAGAAATGTGCAGCTGTTGCCGCTGCATTTGCTGCTCCTTTCCGTTTAACAATTTTATTGATTTTATAATTTATTTATTTGCTTTGAGTTTGGGTTCGAGTGGAGTTGAGTTGAGTTGAGTGAGCTGCAGTTTGCTGCTGTCGCCCACTGTAATTAATTTGATTTTAATGCCTTTTCGAGTGCTGCTTGCCCGTCGTCTTCTGCAATTGTGAAGAAACTTTAATGGCCGTCGCAGCAGACGTCGCGCTGCTAATTTCGCCAATTTGCAGGCAAATGCAGCCGCAACATTTACAACATCGGCGACATCGGCAACAACAGCAGCAACAACATGATGCGGCTAGTGGCCACGCCCTCTCGGGCTGCCACTCATTTTGCAGCGCTACTTAAAAATTAATTTTGTTAATGAGTTTTTCACGGTGCTTCAACTTGCAACCGGCAAAGCCGGCAACTGGCAACTAGAAACTGCCAGCTTGCAACCTGCAACAAGGCAAACTATTTACCTGCTTAGCTCAGCTCCTGCTCCTGCTCCTGCTCCTGCTCCTGCTCCAGCTGTTGCTGCTGCTGCTGCTGCTGCTGCTGCTGCTGCTGCTCCTGCTGCTGCTCTGTCCACTTCAATTCACAATTCGTATTCGTTCGTCTTTAGTTTTTAAGACAAGATAGACTTGTTTTTGCCCATTTTAGTGTGCTTTATATACGAAAGCCATTTTCATTGGGTGAAGGGAGGTATATTAGTTGTGTGGAAGTGTAGGTAACGGGCAGATGGAGAAACTGGACCTACTTGACCTGAGTTGAGTTATCTGAAACTATAGTTGATGACATATCCCTTCTATCTATATATCTTTATTTGTATATCTATTTATCTATCTATTTTTCTATCCGTAAATCCATATATCTATATATGTATCTCCTCTCGATATATCTATCTATTTATGTACCTATTTGTCCATCTATCTATTTATCTATCTATCTATCACCTACGTATCTATATATCAATCTATCTATCTATCTACCACCTATCTATCTATGTTTCTGTATATATATATTTCTATCTAACTTTCTATCTATCCATCATTCCATTTATCTATGTATCTATCTATCCATAAATCAATCTATCGAGATCTATCAATCAATTCATTCACCTATCGATATATCTATCAATCTAT
The DNA here is from genome assembly GCF_001654015.2 of Drosophila navojoa. Next base: position 162,723 of record NW_022045892.1, read on the forward strand.
TTATCGATAGATCTATCTATCTATCTATGTATATATCAGTTTATCCGTTGAGCTTGGTAAATATGAAAGCTTTCGAGGGCAAAGTTTTTTAAGTTAGGATAGCTGGGTATTTAGCATATACCTTTTGAAATATGTCCCATTTTTACCACAATTTATAATTTCTGTTCATTCCTCCTGAGTCTTAACACTTAACAGAAATTCTCTGCAAATCTTGGACTCTCTTACATATGCACAAAGCTCGAATATTTAAATGGCGTTCTTTGCTGGGCTTACGCCGTCAGCTAGTCAGTCACTCTTGACTATAGCATTTGAGTATAGTTCTTCTTTTTTTTTCCTTGTTTTATTTTTTAATAATATTTCTACCACATTTTGCAGTGAATCGCTGAGCGTGCAATGCTTCCACTGGGTACTGACACGCATGCAACATGACATGGACATGATTCTGTGCGACAAGAAGCAGGCGCGTCTCTGGGCCAAGCGGCTGCATGTGGCCCTTTTGGTAAGTAAATGCTATGCTATGCATGCAAGCTAAGCTTCAATCTGAGTAGAGTGTGCCAGTGTGTGTGTGTATTAGCTTGTCGTTGTTTGCTGTTACTTATGTAAGTGCACTTCTGCGTGCACTTTGCAAAATCTGAAACGCTTCTCCTGAATCAAGGCTTAAAACTTAAGCCAACTTCAACTAGGCAACTGGTAACTGGCAACTGGCAACGGCTTCGGCTACCTCAATGTAAGCCTCATGTTGTGCCAATTGAAGCTGAATCCATGTACTTTAACAATATTTTGTATAAGCTGCAGATTATAATGGACGCGCTTAACCCCAACAGAAATCTCGCCAAGAGAACATTTCCATTTGATTCGCTATAAATAATAAATAGAAAAGGCCAACATGCATTTGGGTGCTTAAAATATGTAAATGTTGTCGGGGAAGAACTAAAGCGGACATTGTAGTCTTGTAGAAATAATCTGTATTCACTTGAATGTTTCCATGTAGTAATAGGATAAGATGTATGTAGATTATTATTTTGGTATAGTATTATACTTGTATTAGTGAAATACTAGAGCAAGTTTGTGAAAACTATTGGGAAAAGGCTTTTGGATTTTTGATATATTTTGTAAACTTCTCTTTTGTTCCTACTTTGTATGTATTATTAAGCTTGTTAAATAACTTCCTAAATCTCTTAGTTTTTTGATATAAGATCTTAGGCGTCTTCAATTTTGTCTTTATAGATTTAGTAAAGCCTATGCCTGTGGCTCATCTCCTGTTTACTATCTCAAAATGCTAAAAGATTTGACTCTCAGATAACCTCAATTAACCTAAATGTAGGTCAAAGCTAAGGCACATGCTCGCAGATCCCTCTTGGCAGATTAATCCAGTATACCTGCCCAACCACCTTAACTTTATTGCTATCTAACATCACGTATTTTTTGACCCATACTAAATTTCTCACGTTTCACACCCGCAGTGCTTAGATTTATTTTAAAGCTTGATTGAATTTCCGCTTTCTTTTCTGTAATTTAAATTTGTAAAATATCTTGCTTGGCTTAGAAGTAAGTAAGAAAATTCCCATTAATTCATTTTGTATTATCAACTACACTCAATGAAGTCTCTTTAAAACATTTACGCATTAACGACAAATAAGTGGTTAAATAATTTGCAGAATTTATCTATAAATTTCTCATTGAATCGAATTATTTGCGCTCAACTAATTGCAAATGCATTTCACACTTGCAGGCATGCCTCAAATGTCTTAAATGGTTGACAAACACATTAATGCTATAAGGATATACTTAGATATTTCTCACATCTCTATTTTTTCTTCTTGTTTCTTAATTAAAGACATTCCGTGAATTGCTGCAGAGCTTGCTGGCCCTGCAGAAGCTGAAGGATGATGACAACGCGCGTGGACTGTTCGATATGTTATTGAACAACGTGTGCTATGTGCTGGAGTATAGGGAGACAATACTGCATTTGTTAATGAACTACAATGAGGCGCACAGCACAAAGTGAGTAACCAAGCACATAACTATCAGTGAGCCCTTAAAACATATTGGAAATAACTTGAATGGCATGCCAGACAGGCAGCCGGCCAGCAGGAGGCGTTAGACGCCCATGCCTGATTGCTACTGCTGCTGCTGCTGCTGCTGCTCCTGCTGCTGCTGCATGTTTGATGGGAGATTGAGCCTTGATAGTCACAAATAACTAAGGCAAACACACAGACACTCGCACTCGCTCTCACGCCCAGTAGATAGCAGCTGCTTAATAGGATTACCAAGTGGAGCTGCTGCTAAGCCGAAAATATGTATGCAGCTACTAACTGGCATTCGAAGCTGAGTGCTTGGCTAAAACCTTTCGACCCAATCGACAATCAGGCATTGTTTGTCTTGACGGCATGCCTTTGTCTTAAGTCTTGGCATGTTTGTTTGGCTATTTGCGCAGCTGTCTGTCTCTTTCTCTGTGTATGTGTGTGTCTGCGGGTGTGTGTGCATTTACAACAACAACAACAACCAATGAACTAGTTGCGCTTTGAATTTCGACAGCCAGCGAAAACTTTAATTGATTTTACAAGCATGTGCTGCACGCGTGCTCTGGCATTAAAATTATAGAATTTGCCAGCTCACACAATTGGGTGGATTGGGTTGGCTTTGGTCCGTCGATGTAAGCGAGATTCTGGCACGCAGCACATGTTTTGTATACCCTGTACAATCGAGAAATGGGGTGTTCACTAGGTTAAGCGAAGGTCTACATGGGGTTAACAGCTCTGATATTTATTGTTGATTTTTGAAGAATATTTAAGAATTTGGACTTGATAAATATCGATCGATATCGATGAACATCGATAAAGATTGAGGATAATGAACTAACAAATACATATTTAAGTATAAGATTGTAAACGCGTAGCTGATTCGATAGATATCGATTATTGTGTAAAGCTCTTATGGTGGCATACCTCGAATGATGATATGATATAGATAGTACCATAACAAGTTTTCACCATAATCGATTGATCTTTTGAATATGAATTAATTATCTATAACCATATATCAGCTCATATAGACTCATCATCTATAAAAACTTCTAGGTGGACAACGATAAGAGTGTTTCATAATCATCAATCATCAATCTGTAATGATATTAAGCTGTTACGATTCTGTTAAATGTACATTTACTGATTTTCGATAAATATCGATTTGACATATTTGTGTATTATATCTATAGAGTAGACAATCGATAAACTACTACATTTCTCTTGCACACCCTTCACAGGATATTTTCTAGTCGATCTTGTAGTACTCGTATTGCTATTTCGGTTTGGGCCCGTACCAGGGCTGCATTTCAATTAGCAAGTTCATAGCTGACAGCAGGTAGGATCTACCCCATAACTGATTTACATAGTTACTTACACACGCAGTGGGCATGCACTGAGCTCGCTCTCACGGCGCTCATTAACACAGCACACGGTCGCTGCCAGTTGGTTGGGTCTGTTACTCCACTAAATAACTCGACTGTGGATCGGGGCAGCAACAGCAGCAGCAGCAGCACCTCTCGGCATCTAGCTGTGGACCGAATGCGTGCCAGCACTTTCAATTGCCATTAAGTTGTGACGAGATTTTCGTAGTTTGCACTCTTGAAGGTTTTCTTTGTCTTTGTTGGCCCCCGAACTAATCCATTCCATTTAGATAATTGCAATTTTTCGCCTGTGTGTGTGTGTGTATGGGTATTCAGCAAAGCGTTTTCCACTTGCACATTTCTAAGCGGATGCACAAATTTGTCTGTCAAACAAACTGGCTCAATGCGGTGCAGTCTGTCGATCCGATCCACCTGCAATAAATGCCGGGAAAGTGTGTTTTTGTGTCACACACAGCCAGCGACTGCAAATCAAACTAAAACAAATGCAAATCTCTACCATGGGAAATCAGCGTCGTTATTCATCAAATTGCATCAGCCAGAACCTTCAGCTCATCCTTTCGATATGCTACCTCTGCTCCGTCGAGTGCAAAGGCTACGCAATCGTATTGCTTCAACTCTCCTGTGAGTTGCAACTGTATTAGGTATTAATATTGGTTCGCTCTCGACTTGACTCTCGTTGGTGCATTTAATATTTAACATATATTTATATTTACAAATGAAATTGGCAAGGAGGATTCAGTTAATAAAATACAGATTGAACTTTACCAACGGAGTTTCAAACCTGTGAAACCCGTGAAACTGAAGATTTTTATGCTATATCTATTTGCATGTCAGAAAGTTATAAAAGTGATGGAAATACTTTTTCATTTTTTTAAAGTATTTTTTAAAAGTATAATAACTTTACAATATTTATTTGCATAATAATATGTATAAATTAATCGCCATTTGGCTTAGTTCGTTCCACTGTGCGCGTCGCACACACACAAATCGCTGGCAATCGGTTGGCAATGATAGCTGGGGTTCAATGAGTCAGTCTCGATGAAGAGCTGGACACAGATACAGACAGATATTAGATGGATTGCAATGCAGTCGGCATACTCAAAAGCACTGACTAAATTAATTTAGCGCGCAAACAGGAAATTGACAGCGAGCGGCAATTGAGAAAATGCAGTTGCGAAATACACGACGAACGCAACAAGGACGAACTGTGCTGGCTTTGGTTTAGTTCTGACTAGTATATGTGTGAAGGGAGGATGAGAGTTGGATGTCTACATATACTTATATAAGTAAATACACTTTGTAGTTACTCGAAAACTGAATGGGAGCATTAAATATTTGAGAATGTTACGAGTAATGAAAAATTCCTTAATAATTAGGATTAGAATTGTATATCTTTCATTTAGAATCGTCTCTATATAGTTAAGGCGCTAAATGATTAAGGAGTATTTTTGTATTTTTTTAAGTATACCCTCTAAGCGTGTGTTTAGCAGCTGGTTTTCCTATTTTGATAAAAATATATGTATCCATATATAGAATATTGTTTGTAATACCTTAACAGAATACCTAAACTAAAATCTATAGGTTAAGCTCTCAAGTTCGATACACTTCGATACATTATTATCGATTTCAAGAGATGTAAAAATGCTCATAACAAACTTAAATTGTACTAAAATAAGTCCTATATAAATCTTGTTAAGATAATACAATAAAAAGGAATAATAGGAAGAGGTTACATTGATAAAGATGAGATTAACACTGAAGGGATGGAATACAGCTATGAAGCTAAGTCTCTCATGTAAATCAGATAGAAAAGATAAAGTCATTAGAGCTAAGCACTCTGAAAGAAGAGAAGAGCAGAATGTGTATATAAGATGTCTTTATAAGAAATCTCTAACATGGATCCTATAGAGGAGATAATGTTATTCGAGTTATGAGTTATGAGTTATCTAGGATAAGCAGGCCACCTTTAATAATAGTAGGGTATCTGTTAGTCGTATTTGCATCTCAATCTTATTCAAGCGCTAATATTAACACTTAAGACAGTTGCAATTGCAGCTGTCAAAAATTAGATGAATCGATTAAATATTAAGTTGCAAATTATGCAAATCTATTTTAGAGATTGCATTCAATTAATCTTAGCAATTAGCGATAAAAGCAAGTGCCGTTGCCGTTTTCGTGCTGCAATCAGGGCAATTTGAGTGCCTGAGAGAAATTGAAGCCTTTCGGCATTCGCATGAATTATTTATGAGCTGAGGCACATTTACAAAGTGGGAGCCAAAAAGTGGGTCGGCCTTTGAGTTTTGCCCGCCTGCAATCAGCGCCCATCACTCATTGTTGAGTGTTTGTTGTTGCTGTTGTTGTTGTTGTGGTTGCTGCTGCTTACGTTGTTGTTGTTGTTGTTGCTATTGTGTTGCTGTCATAATTAATAATATTTTCATTATAAACGTCTTATGGCAGGGAGCAGCGAGCTCGCTAACCATTTGCCCCGCTACTGAGCGCAATTACATTTTATCATTTATTCAACATGCGCTCAAACTTGGCCCCGCTGAACAAAGCCACGCCCATCCCTTTTCCACAGCGCCCACCCAAACCACAGTTTGCGCCCGTAGCCTTCTAATTAATTCTATGCGCTGCCCAACATTGTTGTCAGCTGTTGTTGTTGTTGCTGTTGTTGCTGTCGTCCATTTAATCAGCGTAAACGCGAATATCAAATCAAGCATGGCCAGTTACAGCAGCAGCAGCAGCAGCAGTAGTATTAGCAGCAGCAGGAGCAGCAGGAGCCGTGGCAGCAACAAGCCGCGTGCATAACAAATTAATTATAAATAATTTATTAACGATTTATCTTTGTCTCATTTGGCAACACATGAGTTTGAGCTATGCTGCAACTGAGTGCGACTCTGTGTGTGTGTGTGTGTGTGTGTGTGTGGCATGAGTGTCGCTTCGCTGCGTTTTAGTTGAAATCGATTTGTTGCCTGCTGTAAACTGTTTTGGTGTGGCATGCAATTTGTTCTGCTACCTCACAAGCACCTACACATTTATGCAATATATATATGTATGTACATATCTATATGTTTACATACACACACTTTCACGATGTATAGTACACCCACATTCCACAAACTGCGGTTGCTTGGCTTTGCGGTCAGCAAATAGCAGCAGTTGCACATGCGACCAGCCCCACTTTAGCCACGCCCCGCCCCGCCCAGCTTGGCCCTGCAGCTAGCTTGGGGCACAGCTATACAGGTGTCATCAGCATGATAACTGTGAATATATTGATATAGAGCATGCCCAAGGATTATTTGAGTTTCACAATTATGCTGAAAGTGCTTTCGATTGAGCTGCGCTTGAAGGGCCTGAAAGCGTTTTGATGATTAAAGTGAATTCAAAATTGCTGATTAAGTGTGAATAACTGTTGAATGTTTACCTATTGCGTCATATAATACATTATTTCGAGCTTGTTTATCTTATAAATGTTTTTAATTAGTCTAAGCTATAATTGACAGCAAATCGATAATTATCGATAGCTGAAATATAAGCAAAGTTTCACGTGTTAGTTTGTAATTTCAGTTAGACATTCAGATTTTAGCGATTCCAATACATAGATGCATTATTTCACATATATTATCTCATAATCTCTTTAACTTTTAATAAATGCCAACAAATCGATAGTTTTCTATAACTCAAATGTCATGTCATGTTATCCTAATACTGTCCTATATTTCGTGTATGCCATTGCATAAATGCATTTAGTTATGCCGAATGATAAATCGCAATACATCGATAATTATCGACAGCTGTAATGCGAACTAATGCTCGCTTAATGAGTACAGAATTTCACGTATGTCATTAATTTCAACATCCAAACACTGGGCGTTCATTTTCATGCTCCACTTGCTGCACCATTTGCTGCCACTTGCCACTTGCGGCAGCCATTGACAGTGTTGTGGTAGGCGCAGCGATTGCTCTGGATCGATTGCATTCTATGCGAGCTATAATCAACGGAACATTCGATGCAATTGGTTGGTTTTAATGTACAGCACAGCACAACTAGTCGACGTTATCTGGCACAGCCAAAGGCAGCAAATTATCAGCGAGTAGCGGGCGTTACCTATGACCAAAAGTGGACCGCCCGAAAATCGGAATGTTTTCAATTTAAAAGCGAAATCATGTTAACTGAATGAAAACTTTAAGTAAACAAATGGATAAGTGATGCGGATTGCTAGGCTGGCGTATACCCTGTATGAAATGCAGGAAGGTTTATATATCTTATTTTGTACAGGGTATTTGTTCAATTAGTTTTTAATTCACTCGTACACTTACTATGTTCAATTACAAAATCTTTGATATATTTGACTTTGCTAATTGACTAAATATTCACGGAGTTTTACATCGAATTTCTGCTTACCTAACGCTACCTCTGGGCAAAGTGTGGTTGTCCCATGAAGGGTGTGTTTGTATGTGTGTGTGTGTGTGTGCCGACAACCAATTTCATTACAAATGCATTTCCCTTGACAGAAGCTGCGAGGCTCGTCCTGCGGCATATTGACCGCATTTTGGATTATTCTGCGAGTTTCTAGCGGGCTCTATTTAAATTCGCAATGAATCTGCATAAATGTTGCAACCAAACAGTGTTAACTTGTTAATACCCTAAGTATTGATAATTAGAGATTGATGAGCCCAAAATTATATAAATAGTATTATGATAATCTAAATATATAAGCAACAGAACTAAGACTTAAAGTCAATACAAAAATTCCGTGTAATTCATCACACTCAAATAACTCCCAAGTCTGCCATGCAGGGTATGTTTGGGCTACGCACACTTCTCTACACTATTTGCACTAGTTATATGTGCTATATTTGGGAGTGGGGCCCCCACGAATCGATCAGCTCTAGCAATTACAGAGCGCGCCAAAGGACCCCGTGCACAAGGATATGCCCGCACATATGCAAATATTGCAAAATCATGTTTGAGGGGAATTTCAACAATAGCCGCGCATTCAACGCATTTATCCGATAATTTTTTTTTTGATGTCGTTTGGTAATTTGGCAGTTTAAATACCCTGTAACGTATAGACTTGAAGGGAAAAACTTCTGAGTTGGTTTATATATTATTCACTAGACTGCCGTTGGAGTAAATTGCATATTGAGATTGTGGGTTACGAGAAGCAATGAATTCTATTATGGTAATAAACTATTACCTCAATGTATCAAGTGGTCTGTATTATTTACCATATCTGCACAAAGGGAAAAGTGCTAAATGCTATCAATGTCGATACTTTTTAATCGATTATGACAAAATGAATTTTGATTTGTGAAGAGTTCGCTGACCAATCGATGACTACTATCGATAAAACTTTTTTGACAAACAGAAAATAGAACTTTTAGCTGGAAACAGACTATCTGGCTATCAATATGTAGTATATTTTGAAAGGAAATATTTAGTTGATATATTTAGATTATTTCTATATAGAAAATGTATATCGATTAAGGGTGTCTATAGTCATCTACAGTATTTATTATGTTTAAAATATTTACAACTGTACCCTTAATTCCATCCAGACGCAGATTATACTTCATGATGTTGGCAAATACTATCTAGAATTTATATATATGATTACATTATCGATATATATCGATAGCTCTAGCTAGGTGAGACTCCTGCTCATGCCAGCTCTTTTATATGAAATACTTTCTGTCCTTTGCGAGTTTATGCAAATGAATGGGCATACCATGGCCTATCATCAATAGGTATTCCTCATTTTGCCTTGTTTGCATTGTCCTCTTCTATGACGCGCGCGATTTTCATTATTCAAACGGCAATCAATCATTTTAACAAATTGACGTTCACAATGACGTTGGCTTTTTATTCAGCATTTTATTTTTTTCTGTTTTCTTTATTTTCATGTTTTTTATTTTAGGTTTTGACTAAAAACAATGGCAAAGTTTTGCCCATTGCTGGCTATGCGGCAGCTGATTTTGGCATTTTGTTGGCTTTCACAATTTTTTTTTTTTATTTTATTTCACGTTGCTGCTTCCTCGCAATTTCCCTTTTAAGGTTAATTTGCTAATTGGAGGCGTCATCGGCATTGACAGGGCCAAAGGCAACGGCTTCAGCCACATCATCAGTCAACGACATCCTTCGAATTGAGTTGGGCTAGTTAAGCTAAGGCAAAAGGTTGCTTGGCCGTTTTAATGTGCTCGATGATTTTCAATAAATGTGGAGAGAAGTGGGAGAGAGAGAGAGAGTGAGTGAGAGAGAGTGTGGGAGTGAGGGAGAGCTGCTGCTGTGTATGGAAATGTTGCCTTGATTGGGTTCGGCCTGACTTTAAGCTGATTTGTGGTATCAGATGCGCTTAATTAAGTTCTTAAAGGCATGATTAATATTATTTGTGAGTGTATTTTTAGCAGAAGTTCTTAGTTATTTAATTGTTATATATTAACTAACGTTGTTCAAAGCTTCATTGGCAAGTTAAATTGTTTATCAATAAATTGATTCAGGGAAAGTCAACATAGTGTTGTTGTTGTATAGCAATAGAAATAAGATAAAATATTGTTGTGCATATAAAATGCAATTGGCTCATTTAATTGAATTTCCAGCATGTATGGCCGCATTTATGTATATACGCATGTATAAATGTAGCATGCAGATAGGTATAAATATACATATATATTTATTTTATATAGTTTCTTAATTGAATTAGTGCATGTGTATGCAATAATTTGATTTAGTAACCAACCAACCAATCTGTGCTTTTGTCCACAGGGTATTCCTGCGCGACGTGGTGGATACGGCAAATGTGTTTATTAAAATGATGGAGCGCTTCTGTCAGGATGCAGTCGTTGTTCAGGATAAACGTCGTGGTAAAAATAAGAAGAAGAAGAAGCAACAGACATCCAACAAACCGTCCAAGTCATCCAAACAGCCAACGGAGGTGAGTCGAAAGTCGGTGAAAATTGAATTCATCTTTAATGCTTATAAATAAATTGCTGCATTAAATGACATTATTTGGCTTGCGGGCGCTGCCCGCCGGGCACTGGGCACTGGGAACTGGGCACACTGGCCACTGGCTGTTAGCTGCTGGTTGGCCCGCTGTGTGCGCCATAAAATATTCTCTAAATTGCCAATAAAATTTAAAACAAATAGCTCCAAAAGCGACCAGCAGCCAGCGAGCAGCGAGCGGGGTCAAAAAACAATTGTCGTCTAGCATAAAGACGGGGGCAGTGCGAGCCAGATTTATAGGTTTGATCATGAAATTTAATTGACTGAAAATATGGTTAAAAGTGAAATAAAATAAAGTCGCGATAACGCCGCGACTGTTGGCTGCATTTAATTACTGGCCTCGCCTCTATTTATTTATGTTCTAGTCACTTCGACTATTTATTATGGCGTACAGTGAGAGAGAGAGCGCTCTATACACACTCCGATTGACATTAATCTTCCATACGATTCGATTCGAAAATATTTCCAAGTCAATTAAAGTTTACAAACTTTTGCACAGTGTATTAAAAATAAGTTAGAAATCTGTTTTCAGCTTGCAGGGCTTGCAAAAGTTCTTTATCAAGAGGGGGCATAACTTTGTTGCCAACCGACTTTTGTTATAGACTTTTCTTTTGTTTATTTTATTATTTATTATTTTGTTTTCTGTGCACTCAACTTTGCTTTACAATTTAAAAATAAACAAATTTGATTAAATATGTTGTAAATAGGTCAAATAATCCGGATTGACAAATATTTTTAGCTGAAGAGACCTTAAAGTTTTATAAGGGTTCACTTTATTTTTTTTTTATACTTCTACAACTGCGCTTATTAAAGAAACTTCCGCTGTGCTGTCTCTCACAATGTACTTTTGCAGAACGAAAATTTTTAGTCCACTGACAAATATAAAGACCTCATCTGTCTCGCTCTCACTCAGCAACACACCACATTACTTTCAGCAACAGCCATCGCTTTCTCGCTGTTATGGTGTGAGAACGAGCTTAAAATGATTTAAGCAATAGTTAAATGCGTGTGTCTCTATCGCTCTCTCTCACTCTTTCATGGTGTGATAAAAAGTTAGAAATTATCTAAGACGCAAACCTGCTCAGCAAAAAGGCAGCGATCTGCGACTCTATCTCTGTCTCTCTTTTATAGTATGATAACAAGCTAGTCATCTAAGACACAAACCCGTTCAGCCAAATTCAGCGATCGTTGTATTTCTGTTTTTTCTTGAAATCACAGTTAGAGCTAAAAACCAGCCAAGTTTTGATTGATTATATTTCTGGGTATATTATATTTTTTAATTTTCGCATATATCGTATATAATATTATTTATAATTTATGTCATTCATAATAAAATTTAAAGCTTGCAAAACTCTTAGAGAGCTTAGCAATTAGAACAGAAATTCGCGTTTTAACAACACTTTTTACTATGTGTTGCTTTATGGCTGCTTATATTTTGTTTTGCTTGCATGAATAATAAACTCAGCTAGTGCCATGGTTTTTATGTTTCTTTTTGCTGCTGTGTTTTTTAAACACTTTGACGCGTTACAAGCGCCGTCGAGCGTGATTTCCGGCCAGAGCCAACACTTGGCTCGTTTTTCTGCAATCTCCATACAAGCTAGCCCATGGCCACCACCACGCCCCTAACCACAGCTGCGCCAAGGCTCACATTGTGCGGTTCTGTTGCCGCCATTTTGTGTGGTTCGAACGGTGTGGACGGACTTCAGTTTGTACTTTATTTTTATTTTATTTTATGTTTTTTTTTTTTTTTTTACACAAAAAAATGAAAAAAAGGAAAACATCAATTGTGCTAATTTCTGACATATTTATTTGTACAGTCCATGCAAGCTTTTGCTTGTGCCTTGTAACAATTGTTGTACGCACACACACACACACACACACACACACCCACATAGATACACATATTTTGTGCGTCAATTAATTTGTGAAATGTGTGTGTGCGACATTTGTTAAAGTACCAACAAACAAGTTAAACGCACGAATTCACAAATATTGAACAGCTTTTGTCCGCACCGTATTCTATAAATGCTGTTAAAATATCATGAAAAAAGTAGAGAAAAAAGAGAATAACAAGCGAAATAAAATGAATAAAAATTATATATATTTATATATATGTAAAACAATGGCAAAATGTGTTGAAAATAAATGAAAATCTCACAGTTGGCTTTGCGCATTTACATATGTTATATATACATATAAATATTATATATGTTTATGGGATTACAATTTGAAAATATGCTGCGAATAGCGTTGCTTTCGATATAGTGCATATATTGTTAACATGCTCGATAAGAGCATGTTAACACAGGCCAACAAATTTTGTCAATAGCAACGAAAGCGCATAAAAACGTTTTTTACAATATATAAATATATTCATATGACAATATACCTTATAAAAAATATATAACTCTTCAATCCCATTAAGACTTTTTGCTTGCTTAACAATTTAATTTGAAATAAATATTTTTTGGATTATAAAAATATAGTAGTAGTATATCAAGTTGTCTTGCTTTGCCTTTCTGTAGGGTATCTAGTGGTTAAGCTGTCTGTTCTCCACTATTTAAGCTTTGCATTTATGACATTTTAAATGTAATTGAATTTTCTTTTTTAAAATATCTATAATGTTTTGGGTTTTACAGCAGCTGTTTAACATTTTTTTTTTTCTGTTACATATTTTTTTGGGTTTTATATTGAGAGAGACAAGAATAAGCATATTTTTAGCTTTTCATTGATAAAGTCAACTATTATAAATGTATACTAATTAATGTATGAAAAAAGATTTATCTATAATCATAATTTGTCTAAATCGACTTTAAATATACAAAATAATATCGGTATGAATAGAATCGGCTTATAAACGCAATCAATGGAACAAAAGAGAATGTTTTTTTATTTGCATAAATGCATATAGAATTTTTTACTATGTATAGATATTTTTATGAGATACTTTGTTGTGATTAATTAAAAAATGTGAAAAATGCAAAATGAAAAGTTTGTTATGCATAGTATCATATAATAGAGTTTTTTTTTTGTGGTATATATGGTTTCATAATTTGTATACTGTTTCATAAAACCAAGTTTTACTCAGCATTTTTTACATTTATAATTAATAGCTCAAAGTTTCTTATAAATATGAATTCATTCGGTTATTTTAGATCATAGCTAAACATATAGATTATAATCCAAGATGAGTTCTATTAAACACTTAGACAAACTATTTACAACAAAAATGGATTAAAATATATGATAAATATAAAATAATAAAATCTACCAAAATCTTAATACAATTTAAGTCTTAATGATAATGATAAGCGGAGAAACTTTCGGCATATACTACATATATATATATATATATATATATATATATATATATATATATATATATATATTTATATATATATATATATATATATATATATATATATATATATATATATATATATATGCTCTTTAAAATTATATTTTATGTCAGTCAATTAGCATATTCGTCAAGGCAGCTGCAGCAGACGAAACTTTATGAAAAGGCAACTGTATAGAGTTAAGGATATTGGCTTATTTTTCATATTTTAAAGCTCTTCTACCTTTTTGCTACCTTAACAGGAGGAGCTGGCCACCAAATGGGCTGAAATGGCATCGGAGGTGAGTTTGCTGCTGGCCACAGAGCTGCAGTTGCCGGAGGAGCAGCAGCCGCTGCCCTTTGATGCCACCTTGGAGAAGTCCATCGACGATCAACGGTGAGTTAGCATTAATGTATATGAGAAGGGAAGAATCCTTTTTAAAAATGCAATATATATATATGTATATCCTTTTTATGCTTGCAGCGAGGACTGCATGATGCGCATAAATAAATTGCTGCGCAACGCTAAATTGGAGTCGGCGATTGCCCTGCTGCGTGCTGCCAGGTGAGTGTCCTTACTTGTGTTTCCGTGTCCTTCAAATGGAGCAACAAGCTCCAGCACTGCCGTAATCCTTTGGAAAATTTCTACCTTTAATAACTTGACATTGACTGTTGGCCGCCATTGTGCGTCAGCGTTCGCCGTGCACAAAAGAAAATTCACATAATAAATTAAGTCAGGTAAAAAGAAAATGTGGGAGCTGCTCGGGTCGCTTGGCTATTGTTGTGCTTATTTTTGGCAGAGCTTTTCCTGCTTTCGTATATCGTTTTTATGCGTTTCTTTTTGTTTTTTTTTTGTTGTTTTTTGGTTAATGCGAATTTCATATTTTGTGCAGCGATTTTCTGGCTCAAACTGTCCTTGCTGTCTGCCCATCTCTTGCTCTCCCTCTGGCTGTCTGTCTGTCTGTTGTGCTTAAATTAAATAGTTTTCATTTATTGCGAAGGTAGCCACGCAACGGGGACTCAACTGCCCAGGTGGCTCCGGTTGCTCTGACAGATAATAGCAGCCAGGGCACGGAATTCCTTGTTCAGCTCTTGATGCTGCTGTCGCTGCTGCCGCTGCTTCTGTTTCTGCTCCTTTTTCTGCTCCTCATTATGCGCCATCAACTTGTGTCAGTGGCTTTGGTTGGCTCCTGGTCGCGCCGCACCACAGTTGAGTTCAAGGCGAGCAGCCTTTCGATTTAATTGCCAGCTCAATTATGTTAAGCCTTCCTCACTCTTACTCTCACACTCTCACACTCTCACTCTCTCTCTCTCCCTTTCTCTCTATCAATGTTTATTGTTTGTGCTGGGAAAATTACGTGAAAATAAATAATTTACCATCGCTCGCGTCGCGTGTTTCAACTCCCTCCGCTCGCTCACACTGACAAACACACAAGATGCGAGCTGTCCTCGCTGTCAAAGGCCGTTGTCGTCTGACAGCAGCTATCGAAATGTTGCTTAAATATTTCCAAGTCATTTATTTATCAAATATCATTAAAACTTTCCACCTGCTGCACGCCGGGGATTAAATTGCGAGAATCATGCTGTTTGAAACAACGCAACAATTGTTGACAATGCTGCGAGCGTCCAATTAGATGACTGTAATTGGTGGTATGACTAATTTATACGCCTTGTACCTAAGAAATATGCAGAAGGCACTGTAATGACAAATGAAATGAAAACTTATTTCTAATAGAATGTACTTTCATTATCAAGTTATACTAAA
This sequence comes from Drosophila navojoa, assembly GCF_001654015.2. Next base: position 178,237 of record NW_022045892.1, read on the forward strand.
TTTTCTTATATCGTTTACAATTCAAAGGTCGCTTTCTATTTGCTCAACATTTTTAATACCGTTAATATCGTACTATTGATACTTATCGACTATAATCAATATCTGTCGATTACTATCAATGAATTTAGATTACAATTGATAAGTGTTGAATACAAATGATTAATATAAATGTCAATATAACATTGCTGACTACAATCGATAAATATAGACTACAGTCGATACATTATAATTGTATACTGGAAAAATATATATTTAGAAATCAACAAATATCGACTAAAAACGATAGATATTAGATAAAATAGATAAATATAGATTGAACTCACTAAAAATATATCGTTAAATTAATAAATATCGACTAAAATCGATAAATATATTAATATAGTCGCCTATATATTACTTCACTTTCCCACCTAATCTAAATATTTGTTTGATTCAAATCGATATATATAAGATCAAATAGATAAATATAAATTAAACGCAAGAAAATTAATAAATGTCGATTAAAATCCATAAATATTGGCTTCCAGTCGGCTATATACTTCTTTACTATCGCACCTAATTCAAATATTTGTATCTCTTATCACAGCTTAAGCACTACATTGCTATTATTCTACCTACAGGGTATTCAGCTATTCTAGCAACTGTCTTGTTTTCCAATTAAAATACGCAGTTGTATATACTTGTATTGAAACGGAACAATAGAATGAAAGATTCCCTTGATTGTCTAGCCGTTTGCATTTTCGTTTGCCTTACATGGCGTATACGCAATGTAGCCATTGTAATGCTTCATTTAAATTTATGTGCATTTTAATTGTTGCCAAAGAAATTGTTGCATTAAAATGTATGAAGCGGCAGTTGGTAGTAGTTGTTGTTGTTGTTGTTGGTGCCTCTGCTGCTGTTGCTGCTGCAGCAGCAGCTTAAAAAGGTCTAGACGCTTTTTGTGCTAATAAATTAAAATGCGATATGCATAGACCCTGAATGCGCACCCGCTGCACCCACAGCACCCACTCGACTGCCTTTTGTCTGCAACTTTTTCGCACTTGAGGTCGAGGGGGAGTTGTTGTGCTGTAAATGTTTTTTGCTGCCTTCGAGAAGAATTTTTGGGTAAACAAAATATTGAAAATAAACTGGAGTGTGGCCCATACACACACACACACACACACACACATGCGAATGGTCTGCTTGCATATGTGTCTGGCCTGGCATGTAAGTGCCAGCTAGTGGTAGTGCCCTTGCCCCCAAGACCCCAAGATCCCGAGTCTGTGCGCGGCTACCAACATTTTAGATACTTGCCAAGTCATACTCCATGTATATACATATATATATGTATATATACTATTTTTTTTCCTCCCCATTTTAATAACCAAATAAAAGGGAGCGTAAAAAAAAAGAGGAACGAAAATAAAATAGAAACTGAAAACGTTTTGGTTTTTGCTGCTCTCGCCCGGCGGCGGGTTTAATGGCAGCGTCGAGCACTGGAATGTCAGCTTGAAAAACTTTTAAGTGAAGTAAATGCGCAAAATGTTTATTCAAACTTCATTTAAGCTGCAACTCGCAGTCGGCTATGCTGAGGCCCAAACCCTCCGCCCAACCAAACGAAGACAACGCAGCGTTTGCCCAGTTGCCTCTTAACTAAGCTTATGTTCAGCAGCGTCTGCTGTTGTTGTTGTTGTTGTTGTTTCTATTGCTGGTGCTGCTCCTGCTGCTCCTCCTGCTCCTTCTGTTGCTGTTGCTGCAGCTGCTTCGCTTATTTAGCAATGTTGCAATGTTGACAGTCGCTGCTTTGCATTTAAAGCTTTTAAGCTGGCTTGTAGAGCATGTTTAGCCAATTTATCAAGCTATGTGGCAATAACTTAGGATCCAATAAAACGCGGGCTATGCAATATTATAAAAGGAATTTTTTTTCTTAGTTTGTTACAAGTATTCTTATTATTATTATATATATTTATTTTAAAAATAAATTAAAAATATTTAATATAAACTTAAAGTTGTGAAAGTATTGCCAGATCAACATAGAGTTAAGAAAAATACAAAATTATATTTGCTAAATTTTGTGATCACATATATTTGATTACCTTAAACTATTCTAAACTAGAATCGTTATTATGACCTTTTGAATAGGTGTGAGTATACGTACATATCAAAAATCAAGAAAGTTATAGATAAAACTGCAAATATTTTATTTTTACAAATTTTATGTACAATGCATTGTAGTCACTATATCTTCAATCTGGATACTTATTAAATAATAAATATACATAGATTCATTCGCTTCTGTTGCAGTTGCATATGTTCTGCTTGGTTTATTAACTTCTCTATGTAGAAACCACTTCAGTAGTATTATTATATATCCTCTTATATGAATAATATATAACTTTACTCTATAATCGCAAGCATTATTGATTGCAATTGGTGTTCGTGTGAACCACATTGTCGGTCCCATATTGGCCCGTTATTCCGCAAATAACCCACATTCGATTCACCTGAACTGTATAATTAACCATATTTGGTGCCCAGTTCTGTTGCTAATTAGCCAGGATGCAAGTGCAAAAGTTGTGCATTAAATATATATTTAAAATGTGTGTGTGTGTGTGTGTGTGAGTGTGTGTGGCATAAGTTACCAATGAACTCGTGATGCAGGGCCAGCGGCAATTAGCAGTTGGCCAAAACCAGAAAACTATTTGTTATGCAAAATGTTCACCAAATACTTTTTATGAGGGTGTACGGCAGAGCGCGGTAACTGTGTGTGTGTGTGGCATGTCTTTCAATTTATTGGCGCTTGACGGTGGCAAACATAAGTTGCGCTATCAGTAGCAGAACATAACGCGGCGCCAACTGAATTGTTCCCACAGCAGCTGCCACGCTGCCTGCTAGCTAACGATATGAGTGGTGAGGCAGCCAACGATGCAAAGCATGTTGCAAGTCGATAAATCTCTCGCTCTCACTCTCGTTCGCTCTCTCTCTCACTCTCTCTCTCTCTCTGTTCTACTTGCTTTCTAACTGCGTGCGTAGTTGGATATTAAGCTGCTTCCAAATATTAAATTAACAGCAACGACAACGTTGCAAAGCCTGCAACTGGTGTATGCTGCAGACACGCGCACACCAACACCCACCCGCACACGCACACACACACGCATACACATGCAACTGCCACACGCAAGGATTATTTGTGTGCTGCACCAAAAATGCGGCCCCAAGTGCAACACGGTGCGGCAGCTAGCATGTGATGCAAGCAACTGCCATTGCCAGTGGACCAGCTTTCTATTTGTTGTGCGTGTGTATGAATATCACACACTCTCTCTCTCTCTCTCTCTCTCTCTCTCTCTTTAACTTTCTCTGTCTGTGTGCAACACGAGAAATTTTAACGCAATTTTAAGCGCATCAATTTCATTTTGTGAAAGCTAAAAGCCCCGCTTGTTGCATGTCCAGCATACGCAGCGTGCAACATGATGTGCACGCTGGTTATTGTCATTACAAAAAAATTGCTATTGTTGTTGTAATTGCTGCTGTTGTTGATGTTGTTATTGTTGCTGGGATATAGGCCATGGCTTAAGGTCGACTTTATCGTGTGTGCTTTTAGAGCGAGTTTTTAATTGGATTGATGCAGCAGCTGTGTTTCGGCAGACTCTTCTGCCTTTTGTCTTGTGGAAAGTAGTTGATTTAATTATGTTTTTGCTTTAATTGCTTTGCACTGAGTATGTACATATTTATTTATGCATGCATATACACATGCATATTTACAAAATGTATGCATGGTCATTATCCATAGCAGTTTTAATAATATTTTCTGATATTCAGCATTTGATTTAATTGATTGTCTTTGGTATTTGTAGGGGAGGCTGACTTAATAAAGTAATTAATATTTCTTATATATATATTTAAATGTGTCTGAAGATAAATGGTAAAAATTATAACAAAAATAAATGTAAACCTCTAAAAAAAATTTTTATTATGTTTTATTATGTTATAAAATCAAAAAAAAAAAAAAAAAAAAAAAAGAAATGTTTTTTTTCAATATTAAAATACATTATAAATTATATACAATTTTTTTTTTACAATTATTTTATTTAATTATTTATTTATACATACATATATCATATATTATTATATAATATATCTTATTAATTTTTGTTTATTAAAAAAAAAAGGAAATATTTACATATGTTTTTAATAATTATCCAGCTTTGGGATTCAAAAATCTAGTTTTCAATATTTCAAGATGTTTAAAATTCTTGATTCGTTACTTACTCAGGCATAAATTCTTAAATACTAAATTTAGTTGCCTGCAAAATAAAATTCCAAACTCTAACGTAACTTGAAACATTAAAGCTTTAAATTCATATATACTTACATATATATATATTTATATATGTATATTTATACTAATTTATTTATCTATATATATTATGATTATAAATTGCATTTTGCAGGGAAGTCTGGCCAGAGGAGGATGTCTTTGGCTCATATACCGCCGCACCGGAGGATGAATTGTTGCTGCTACGCGAGATTTTCATGCACAACATTACAACAGGTGAGTGTAGATATATATGTGTGTGACTGTGTGTGTTTTGTGTGAGGATGACTGAGCGTGACCAAGTCCGGTTCAGCTCGGCTCGATTTCAGCTTGTTAATTATGTTTTATTGTAATGCATTATGAAGCGACATGCTGGTTGGGCTTTTAATTAAAAATGAAAATCTGCCACTTGGCATTTGCGTGTCATTTATCTTGCATGCTCCCCCCTCACCCTCGTGCCCTCTCTTTCTCTCTGCTCTCTGACTGCATGTGTCTGTTATCTATTTCTCTCTATCTCTGTTTCTCTCGGCTAATTGTAGCGCTCCATTTTGCATTTGGACTCTATAAATTTGTTGGCTTGAAATAAGCCAAATTATAGCGCAAAGTTTCAGCAACGGCTTACTTACTCTCTCGCTCACTCTCGCTTTCTCCCTAGATGTCTCTCTGCCTTCGCCTGCCTTCTTTCCCTTTTCTCTCAGCCTGTCTGTAGCCTTGTTGCACTGTGCCTGCTGCTGTTCTAAGTTTTTATATAGTATACTCGCCTGTGATGTGTATAGAGTATATTGGGTTTATACATATTGAAAGGCAGATCTTGGGACTAAATTCTTAAATATTAAAGTAGACTTTAATCACTTTAGACCTACTTTATAAATCGATCTTACATATAAAAAAGTAGGCATGGCAAGTCAAGTAACAAGACTTTTATAGCTGATTTTACCAACTTCTCCTATTCACATTAACTTTACACTTACAGACCTATAAGCCAAGTCATTCGACTTTCTCCATATTTCAGCTGATATTGAATCGTGAACGAGTATTATGTAGTTGGCTGCGACCCGATTGCAAGTTTCTTAGTTATTTTATGTGCGCTTTGGCTCCTTGTGGCTTTTTGCCTTTTGGCTGTCCTGCGCTTAACAAATTATCCAGCTGAAATTCTTGCGCTTCATTAAAAGTAAAAAATGGCAGCACAGGACGACTGGCCAACCTACAGCGGCTCCTGCAGCCAGTGTCCTGTGCCCTATACCCAGTTTCCTGCTCCCTTTCACTCCTTAATTCGGCAGTCAAAAGCGTCTCTGCTCAGCCAAATGAAAATATATTAAATGCGTAATTGTTTCTTTTTTCGCGTATTTGTTTTTTGTTTCATTTTGAATGCTCTGCCAAGTGCATTGGGTTGTAAAATTTGTTGTTTGCGTTTGTCGCTTCATTCGATGGGAAGTTTTCTCTATTTAGCTTTGGCTTACGCAATTCATATGCCAACATGACTTTTCTATTTTCGGGTGATTTTCCATTTATTATATACGTATATATATCAAACTTTTGCATTCTATTTGCAGCTCAAAGTTGGCACCTGCCACTCTCACAGATCTCTACACACATACATACATATGTATATATTATATATCCCTTATATTTATATATGTATATTCTATATGACTTATCGCTGTCGATGCACCTTGCAGCGCACTGAAAAAGTTTCTGACAAGCGTTTTAGAACACATCCATGGCTGACAGTTTTCCTCTTTTCTTCTTCTGCCACTAGTTTCTCTCTGTTTTTTTTTTCTTTCCTGCTAAAATATGAGCACATATGCAGCAGCTAGTCATACACAGATAATACTTTTTAGGGGTTAATGGGCATTGCGGAGTGAAAAGACCTTGGCAACGGCAAAGTTTCCAGCTTTGCTGCACCTTGCAGATTATCTTTATTCCCTTTTATATATATATATATATATAAATATATATACCTTTTTTTGAGTGTAATTTATGATTGTAGTTTTTGCGCAAAAGTTTGGAAAGTTGTTTTTATTTTAAATATTACATTTTTATACATTTATATATTATGTATTTAAGTGCTTATAAAAAGCATACAGCTGAGGAAATCTGCTTTTAATGCGAGCCTAGGTTGCTAAAATTGGTTAAATTTGAGTAGAAATTATAATGAAACAACACCCTTCTCTGCGATTCTCATAATTTAAAGTTGTTACCAGCTACTTATGCCTAGATTCCCGCGAATTAACAAACTTTATTCCCTGTTAAACATATTTTTCTCCGAAGAGCTCTTCATAGTTTTCTCTTCATTATTTTTTCCTGTCTTTTTCATTTGCATAACTTAAAGCCAACGGAAGTAATTCGATGCGTTATTTGAATATTGAGTGCGTTAATAAAGGCGCGAGTGCGTCTACACTGAAGTAGTTTCAACTAGTTTAGCAGCTGCTGCTGCCTGTGTTGCTCCCGTCTGCTGTCTCCTGTCCAACTGTCGCTCAGTCAGTTTGTTTGTAGCTTGAAGCGCCGATATACTCCGTGTCCAGCTTTTGTCCCGGTGTCCAGATGAAAGGGAACACGTTTAGCTCAAAGCGTTGCCAACCCTTTATTGTGTCTGCGCCATTGTTTGAAGCTTTTGAGCTCGTTAAGCCCCAGACGTAAAGCGCACCTCCTTCTAGCCGCCACGCTGGGGATTTGCTGGCCAGCTTAGCGCCCCGGGGCCAGCCAATAGATTGATGGTCGGTTGACAGTTAACCAGTCTAAAAAAAAGAAAAATGCCAAATATACATCCATGTGTGTGAGTGAATGAGTGTGTGTGTGTGCGTGGTGTGTGTTGCGTATAAAAAAGGCACTAATTCTTATTAGAGAAGTGGTTTCGACTAGGGAATGTCCACTTGCATGAGCAGTTGGAGCGCCTTCATTAATTTTAATTTAATAAATTTTTTTTATTAAAAAAATTAATATTTATATGTAAGAAATAGGAAACGAAAAATATATACAAATTTATAAATTTATTGAAAATATATACTTATGTATAAAGATATAAATTTATATATTTCTAAATATATAAATATTTAATATACAAATCACAAGTGTCAAAAATATACTTTGCAACAATCCAAATAAATTATTTGGATTTTTTTTTTTTAATTTTTTATATTTATTTATTTTATTTTATAATATTTACCTTATCAAAGTATTCAAATTTCGTGCGTGATATTGCATAAAAGTAGCAAAGGATTCATTCAGCTTTACTTGCGATGCAGACAGTGGACAAATATTTAAAGCCAATAAACATAAAATGTTTGCTGAATGCTCTAGGGTATTTGAATAATACAAATATTAAATGTTGCAGCTAATGCGATGCCTGCGTCGCCAGCTCCCCGAAGTGTCCTTTGAGCGGTTCAGTCTGGGATTTTATTAATTACCAGCGACCACAAACTGCATGCTGCATGTT
>NW_022045892.1:187456-201079 GCF_001654015.2 Drosophila navojoa
TGTATGCGCGACACTCCGTTACGCGTGCTAAAACTCAACTCTCGCTTATATATAAGTGTAAGGTTGCCAGACATCTCAATAATCGGCATTATAGTTTTTAGTGTTGCCAATACTTAATATCGATAGATTTTCAACAGATTTAAGTGATATAAATTGAAAGCGAATGAGATTGCATAAGCGAGAAGTGCATAAATAGGGGGTGAATAAGTGAGAGTGCGCTGGCCGTACCGCTCTTCGAAATTCAATATGTATATACACTCTAACACTAGTATGCCAGTGCCTTTCCATAAAATGCACTTGAATGCTTGAATATATAGTATAAATTGAAAGAATCTTTTGATTAACTTTGTAGGAGACAGCTTGAAGTTGAACTTGATGCGATGAGAAGTTTCACTGACGACTGCATTCAATGCCCGAGTGCTGTGGTCTGCCAATCATTTATACAGCAGGAGGTCGTTTGCAGCAGATTGTTGATTCTCCATATCATGGCCACAGTTTACTGTTGCTTGTCGACCATGTACTTGTCGACAACCTGTTTAATTACAGTAAATATATTGAAGTGCTGCATTACACTTCGGTAAACGATGTAATCCTCTAGCTCTTAGGCCCGGGTCTATATAGACTTTTATAGATTTTCTTGATTGCAAGGATATGCTAAGACTACATAGCCATATCTGTAAGTTCGTATTTCTGTTTGTATACAGTGAATCTCGAGAACCACAGAATCAAAAGGCTTGAAAGTTTAAAGTGATTGCCTGCATATACACATGTACGACTATATGTATGTGTGCTTCTGTTAAGAGTTATGTTTATCTTTAAAAGACACGAGTAAAGACTGAAATATCTGCTAGTCGTTTTCTATGGACTTGAAAATTCTTGTATTTTGTTTGTATAATAATTCCGATTTAAAAATATATTATGCTCTCCAAGTTAAATATTCTTCGCAACGCATCATATATGTATAATTTGTGTACTAAGTCTAAGAGATTTAATCTTTTATCTAAGAAATACTTTACAGCAATTCTCATATTTTCTACTCACAAATTTCCTTTATAAGTCTATACAATGTATGCATAATGAATATACACATTTCATTTATTATGTTGCTCTACTCTCTCTCTCTCTCCCTCTTTCTCTCCCTCTTCATCTCTCTCTGTCTCATAATTTGTTGCAACTAATTTAAACATGATTTAATATTTAATGTGGCCAAAAATTGTTTTCTTTAACTTTGCGGCGCGCACAAAAACTTGTGAACACAATTCACCAGGCTCACCTGCTCGACAGGCATGCCAAAAAAAAAAAAGAAAAAGAGAAACGTGCAAACACCTTGCTGCATTTCTCTAGAGAACTGGCCACAGCTGGCGGCGATGACATTTCGAATAATGTTGCAAAGCGAAAAAAAAAAATATACGAAAATACGAAAAAGCGAAATGAGAATGGAAAAACATGTGAAGTTTAAAGTTTAAATTGAAAAACAAAACTTGGTGTCCCAATGTCGTTTCGTGTGGGCGGTGTTTAAATAAAATTTGTCGAAGTAGTTGCGTGAGTGGCGCTGGGCGTGGTGCAAGGGGGTGGGGCGGGGGGTGGGGGCAATGTGTGGCTGTATTTTACCTATAGTAAACATAAAACGATGCACACTTTGGGGACGCAACGGCGCAACTGGGCGACAATAAAAAGCAAGCAAAGCGCGAAGCGAGGAGGCTGGGCCGGGGCCAGCGTGGGGGCAAAAGTCATAACGAGTGCAAAACCATGAAATGAAATCGTTACCGCCCCCAACAGGGTGTGGGTGGGTGTGTGTGTGTGCGTTGTACTTTTTTGTAGCAAAACGAAGAAGTTTGCGTATACGTAATGCGAATTCGCTTTTCTCATTTTTTGTTGTTGTTGCTTGCTTGCTGGTGGAATGGCGCTCTTCACATTTGACATTTGCTTTTATGTATATATGCATGTGTCTCTCACTCCACGCGCGTGTGTGTGCGCCTGTCTGTGTGTGTTTGTTTGTGTCACACACGGTTGCCTGCCTTCATGCATTTGGGCTGCACAGAAATTAAGCAATGTGTCCCAATGGAGCACTACGTTGCGTATACGTAATGCGTCGATGCTTTTGGCCGCGCTGCCAGCAGCGCTGCATTAAATATGAATGCAATTTACAGTTGTGAGTGTGAGTGGGAGCGAGTGGGTATGTGTGTGACACACGCTCGCTCAAACAGCCACAAAAATTGTTTGCATATTTATATATATACAAATATATATATGTATGTATATATATAAAACAGAGGCAAATGACGTAAGCTTGAGTTTTGCTCTTCCATTTGCTGTTTCCACCCGCTTGGCGGCTGCTAATGGAGCGCCATTTGGCTGCACAGCTTCGTAATCAATTAGACAACATTTTTTTCATGCACCACACACACACACACATATACGTATATATGTAAGCGTAGCCTGTGCTGTGCAGCCATTTGAATAGTTTGCCTTGAATTGCTCTGGCTGTAAATTGAATAAAAATTAAAATTAACAGTTCAATGGCTGCAAAGGCTACAGGACCTTTTATACATTTGCCGAAACTTTCAGAGAGGTTTATTTCATTCAATTCTCTGGGGCCCGGCCAATTCCTTAACTCTGCAAAAGCCGAGCAGCAGTGGGGATTTTTAATTATTTCCTTTTGCCTTTTTTATGTGGAAGAGTCAAAGCGAAAGTTGCCTAATGAGATTTATTCTTTTCAATTTTAAGCTAATTGCATTGGCTTAAATGAGCTTAAAAAACGTTTTCTTAGCCTTTTCAGGTTTGCTAAATATTTTTAGTAAATATTTCAGAAATATATATATTTGTATTTCCTTAATAATATTTCTTGAACTCAAGTGAAGCAAATTTCTGCAAACGAATTGAGTTGTCCACTTCGAGCTCCCTAAGCTCACATATTTGTCTTGTGTCATCTTATTTTTATTAGCCTTCTTCTTCTTCTTTCCTGTTTGCGTTTGTTATATTCTCATTAACCTTTTTATGCGCAACCGTTGAGCATATTTTGTTTGACATTTGCTGTCCTCCGACGGGCCGTAAATGGATGTGAATTTTAATAATATTGAATGTCGCGTTCGTTGATGCTGCAATATTGAATGCCTTACAGCTCTGACCAGACACAGTCACACACACACACACGTACACATATTCTTGACGTGTTGTGGCCCGGCCAAGAACAAGAGCAAAAGGAACAAGCAGAAGGCGAACCGAGAACAAAAAACAAAAAAAAACCAATTGACTTTCATTTTGTCGGCAATTTTCACAGCATCGTTTGTCGAGCGCAGCAATTTACACACACACACATACATACATAACATAAACACACACACACACATACACACAGCGCTGCGTGTTTCCTGTTGCTGAACGCAATCATTTGATTGCAGTTCGATGCGAAATAATTGGATTTGAAATAAAATTGTTCATCGTGTTGTTTTGCTTTTGACCTGAGTTAACCAATGATTATTTATATATATATACATGTATATAGGTATGTATATGTAGCCACATGTGTGCTTATACCATTATTGGCCTTTTCGTTCAGCTTTTATGCACATTTCGTTTGTCCAACTGTCTCATGCCTCACTAATTTAACATTTATTTTTATTGCCCTTGTGCATTTGCTCTAATCTTTGGTTCTCTGTCAGTTGTTGCTTCTCCTTGAACCACTCAAAATGTTAATTTGTGCTGTCAATTGAACATAATTGAATGCTAGAACTTTGAGTAAACTATTTTGCGTCTTTCAAATACATTCAAGTAGCGCACTTGAGCAGTTTGATGTAATTTATGAAACTGGAAATTGTATTGGACAGCTTAAAGTGCACATGTTATATAAATATTTTGAATATAGAAAACATTTTTGCTTCTGCTAATGAATGCATTTAGAGTGAATGAGCTTAACTCAAAAGAAAAGTTAAAAGTTGGAGAAAAAGATCTTATATATAGACAGACGCACAATGATTTCTTAATTTCATTATAAAGAATATTTGATTATGAAGAAGAGTTTTTTTTAGGAGTGATTTATCTGTTGCGCCAAAACGCACTTCTTGAACTCCAAAAGTTATGAAGCTTCAGGTCTTTAAGATCATGAGCGCTATCTGCCCGTTAAATAATAATAATCAGGTATTCGATTGACTATCCACCTTTACCCATTTATTCCTCTTCACTTTTCCCCTAAATAAAATAAAATTCATGTATATATTTTTTTAAATTAAATAATTTTCAATTTTTATTTCGCATTTCACAGTTGTCTGCCGTTTCGAAAATTGCCAGTGTTGAGAAGCACGCACTCATGCAGTGTTCTAGTTGCCTCGACTTTGCTGCAAATTTTCTCACACTTAAAGCTAATTTCATAATACATTAAATACTTATATTTCGGTTTTAAATTCTTGAAATAATTTACTTAATTTTCTTTTTGTTTTTTTTTTTTTAATTTGTTTAAACTGTTATTGATTTGATTTGATCTAAGAACGCCTCGCACCAGTGTTGGCAAACGTTTCAATTTTCGAAGAGCTAATACTACACAATAATAATCATAATAATAATAATAATAATATTTATAATTAGCTGCGGTCAACTACTTATTTACAAAATACGCACACACACATGGCCATGTGATGGGCGTGGCGTTTGTCTAAACTGAATAAATATTGAAACTGTGTAAATAGAATTATTTGTTTAATATTCCTTTTTTTTTCTAAGCTAGAACTCTTGTCATATTTTCTCACTGTTTATATATACATAAATATTTATGTATGTATTTATATATTATAGATTGTGTGTTATATATTTATGTGTTTTTACGGCTACATCAAATATTTGGCAATTAGTTTTTGTGGTTTTGTAAAATGCGCAAAACTAAATGCAAATCTGCGCTGTTTTTATTTATTTTATTTATTTTTTTTTATTGTATTTTCTCTTTATCTTAGTATTTATTTAAACACAGAATATTTTATATGCATATTTAATATTGCAAAATTTGTTTTTCTCATTCTGCTTGCCTTTGTTTTTCATGTTTTTCCTGTTGTTTATTTATATGTACAGCGCCATTAAGTTTAATTATTGTGTGTTCATGTTGTCTGTCTGATGTTTTTGCTCGGGATTGTTTTACATTTCTGGCCATGTGCCGTTATGCGGCCAAGGCAACTTATTTTCGCATAACTTGGCCAAATCGCTCTGCCACTGCCCCACTTGATGGCCAAGCTACAACCATTTAGCAGGCAAATAATTATAGGCCGGACAGCGTCTCTTTATTAACTTTCCCCCGTTTTGTTGTACTGGCGCCCGGAATGCGACCCAAAAAGTGTCAAATATCGAATTAACTCATTTGAGCTGCTGTTGTGGCTGCCTGGCGACAATTTTCTGCTCGCACGCAACTGAAAAGTTTTCGCAAGTAAATCTTGGCCAGCTGCGCATGTCATAAGCAAGAGAAAACCTTCATTAAATTTGACAATGGGCCGCCTTCATTGTAGTCCAGTTTTTCTGCTTTACTGGCAGAAATGGCCGTATATAAAAAAAAGGATGTCTCTCCGTCCGTCTGTCTGCCCATCTGTCCGCCTGGCTGACACTTGCCCACTTGGAAGTTGGAAGCTGGAACTTCCTTAATTAAGATTTTGTGCGTTCAACGCAATTCTTGCTTATTTTTGCCCTAATCCCCCGAACCGGAGCCCGGAGTCCGGTGTCCAGAGTCCGTAGTCTGTAGTCCAGAGTCCGTTGTCCGTAGTTTGTTGGTCAGCATTACTTTAATTGTTGTTAGCCCGCTTTGCTTCACATTTCGCTTTTGTGGCCAAAAATAAATCCTTCTGAATTGCTTGAGACGAAACGCTTGAACGCCTTCCATTGCCGTTGCTGCTGCTGCTGCTGCTGCTTGTGGCTCAAACTGTGCCCAAACCCCCAGATACATTTGTATCCGCATCTTTATCTATCTTCCTGTTGCTGCGGCTCTTGTTCTTCTTTGTGTATTCCAATTACAAAGCCACAAAAAGTTGAAAAACTGTGCAATGACTGTGGCTTTCGCTCCCCCGTTTTGCCGCCACGCCCCCCGTCTGCGGCTCGCACAAGATTGTTGCACAACTTTTTATCGTGTCTTAATGTAATTGTTGTGTTGCACCCCCAACCCGTTCCCGCCCCCTTGCCCACTTCTGCCGCAGTCTCCCTCATGAAGTCGTTGCTTGTAATTTGATTTGCTGGCACATTATTTTGATGTCGGCCCAGCCCTGGCCAGAGCAAGGCCAGAGCAAGGCGTGAGTGCTCCTTGCTCCGCACTTGCTTGGCATTTTTCACATATCTCTCAAATAGTTTTACAACATCTCACATTTGCTGAGCCGGATTAGTCGTCTGCCCATTTGGCTGGATTTACACCATATGCTCTCTTGGTCAATTTATAAATTGGGGCTAAGAGGGCGGCTGTCGACTGAATCGACAAGTGCCAAATAACAGCAAATGGGGTGCCGCACGAGGTTGTATGTATGTTGTATAAAGCAATTGCCCGGGCAGCTCTTAAGGGTGTCAATACAAAACAGAAATCAAATATATCCTAAAGGAGTTTTCTTTCTGGACCAAGTGTGCTTGATGCTCAAGGCTCAAGTCCAGCCCAGACGAGCCAAGCCACGTCGAGTCGAGTCGAGTCGAGTCGAAATTTTAATTAAATTGTTCAAAGTGGGTTAAAGATCTGCTGAAGCAGTTGACTTTTAAAGTCCATTAGCAAAGAGCGTCGCTGCCTGAAGATGAAAATCTATCAAGAGTTTTATTTCGAGTGAAAGCTAAATGCGTTTTACACTTTCCCCCATCCACTTGGATTGCCAACATTTTGTAATTACTTAGTCCGCATGCTCCACTAGTCAGAGCCTTAGTTAGTATTTCTCAAGTGCCAATATAGAGCACGAAGCAATGCCAAAGCATAGAAGGATGAAGAGAAGAAGAGTTGCGTCTCTTAAAGTTCAATAAGTGCTTGCTTCGCCCCTTGAGAAGTTTATTTCCTATACAGAAATGGAATTGAGAGGAATTCGAATTTAACGAATAAATATAAAGTAAATCGAAATTCGTTGATTTTATATGAAAAGAGAAATGTTCAATGAAAGTATCTGAAGGTATTGAACAAGTATCTGAGAGTCAATTACGAATAACTTCAAACTTCAAATTTCATGACAAATGAATGAAACTGTAATTTTGTGAGAATTAACATGTATGTCGGGGCGTACAAAGGTATCTTGGGTTATAAAGTATCAGTATGCAGTTTTTAAAAGTATCTTGTAGTATAAATAAGTATCTCAAAATTATGAAAAGTATCTGCCACTATACAAAATTGTACAAATATTTAATAAAATCATGAAAATGTCTTTGTTTTCAATACTAAATAAATACTATACTTTATAATACTTTTCTACTTTTCTTAAATTGAAGCAGTATCTCAGGTCGTACAAAAGTATCTATGTGAATTTAAAGAATATTTTTGCCTTGTAGCACAAATATTTATTTGAAAAGTATGAAAATCAACTTCAATATTTAATAGTATCAGTAGACATGTAGAATAGATACTTTCACAAATTTTAGAAAACAAAAATTAGTATGCATTTATAAAGAGAACCTAAAGGTAACTAATGGAAAGCCCCTTCCTTCCGTGATACTCCTCACATTACAAATGGGGGTATCCAAGACACATAAAAATGTCCTTGGTGAAATTATGGAAATTGTCGCTTGATCTGGACATCTGCTCACAATTAACAGCACCAGCAAATTGAGACTTTTCCTCTAGGCGGAACTCGTTATGGCCGATTGGAACGGCTCGAGCCGGGCCTGTAGCTGCTGACTTTTGGCCATAAACTAAACTGTTATTTAATACTTTATCGATATATTTCATTTTTATATGCATGACTATCAAAACACTTAATCTTGGCCAACGGACAGCCACTTATGCACACATATAAAGTTAACTGACCAACGCACACACACACACACACACACACGGAAACACACACTCAAGCTCACACAGATACTCAAGTTGGGGCTTTAGCCCTGGTGTAAACTGACCCAAATACAACCACAAGATGGACATCAAATCGAGGGCCTTGTTGCGAATGGGCGACAGAGTGCGGGGGC
This sequence comes from Drosophila navojoa, assembly GCF_001654015.2. The sequence continues at coordinate 195,569 of NW_022045892.1, forward strand.
TGGGGCTGGGGCTGGTGAGGTGGGTGTTGCCTGATGGCCCATAAAATGTAGCTGGCGGTGGCTATTTGGCTGCTCTTGGCTATTTGGCTGCTGGCCGCTGCACGCGGCGTATACGTAACGAAACTTTATGACAAATTGTTGCTGCTAACCTAGACGCTAAGATGCCTGCCACGTGTGCGGCCACGATGAGCCATAAATCAAACGAGACTCGGCGAACATAAATATATATGTATACGTGTGTGTGTGTACATAGATATATATAAATAAATAGCCAGTATATATATATAAAGATGTATGCGTGTATATCTCTTTCTATGCTGCTGCTTCCTCTTTGGTTTATGACTCATTTTGTGGCTTAAAACTATGCAGAATGTTTTCTATATATATATATTTGTATATATGTGTTCTATGTGTGTGTGTGTGCGTGTCTGTTTGTTTATTTGCCCTTGATTCACTGGAGTGTTGCGTATTGTCGCTGTCCAAAAACGGTTTGTCACCAGATGCCCAGCCGGCGTGTGCTGGGCGCCATCAGCTTGCTGCTCATCGAGCGCAGCGTTGACGCTGACGTCGACGTCGACGTCTGGCCACTGCCCAGCTGTGGGGCAGCTCTATGTAAGCTGCTGCTGCTGCTCCTGTTGCTGTTGCCCAGCAGCTCCATGGGCAGATGGGGCATGCCGCCGGCCGCAGCCATGGGACTGCTGGGCGCCATCTCTATGTAGTAGCTGTCCTCGTTGCTGGGCGAATGCAGACTGCTGCGACTGCTGCCGGAGGAGCAGCCACTGCCACTGCCACTGCCACTGCCGCTGGCTGAGCTGTCCGCCAGGGAAGCGCTGTAGAACTGCAACTTCTGCTGCTCGCGCTGCAGCTCACGCGCCTGCAGATTGTGCAGCGGGGAGCTGTAGGGCGCCTCGCGCCTGGTGCTGTGATGCCAGGCGCTCAGACGTGCCGGATCCGTCTGCCCGGAGCCCTGATAATGCAGAAAGCTGTGCACGTCGTCGTTCTCATTGAGCTGGCGCTGCTGATGCGGTCGCTGGTGTCCGGCGCGCGGTCCACGCTGCCAGGGCAGCTCGCAGCGATAGACGTGCGCGAGGCCGGCGAGCAGGACAATCACCAGGATGCAGGCGAGCAGCAGCATCAGGCCGGGATGGCTGCCATTCAGGCTCTGCTGTGGATGGAGGCGCGTGGCCAGCAGCTGGGCGGACTTGGAGGCTTCCGTCTTGAGCTCCACAAACGCCTTCAGCTGGGCGAATGTGCTCAGCTCCTGCTTAAATGCGTTCGGCGTGTTGACGCTGCTGTGTTGATGCTGTGGTCGCGTGGATGTTGCTGTTGTTGCTTCAGTTGTTGTTGTTGTTGTTGTTGCTGCATGCTTGGTGCTGTAGGTCATCTTCTTAATGCTCAGCGAGGGCTTCTGCTTCTTCTTCAGCTTGGCATGCTCCAGCTGCTGCTCCAGCTCCAGCTGCTGCTGCTGCTCGGCATGAGCTGCAGTCGCCTTTGTGTCGCCCTTTATTGCTTCCGCTTGTCGCTTATCAGTCGCTTCCTGCCGCTGGCTGGCAGCCAATGTTTCCGCATCCGCCACAGTTGCCGTTCCGGGCAGCAGCAATTGCTCCGCATCTATCAGCAGGTTGTCGCCCTTGTGCATCAGCAGCGGCGTTCCAATTAGATGGCGATCTTTAATATGCAGCTGCAGCGTGGCATGCTTATGCATCGGCTTTGCCTCCTGAGCAATGATTGTTGTAGTTGCTGCTGTTGCTGTTGTAGTTGCTGTGGTTGCTATTGTAGTTGCTGCTGTCTCTTTTAATACACTCTTGGCCAGTTTTTGTTTGTTTGCCTTGTCAGAGCTTATAAGCGCCAAAATTGTTTGTGGCACCGCAGCAACATTGCTAATGTTTGTTGGCTGGGCCAGTCTGGCCGGCGCTCCTTCTGCTGCTGCTGTTGTTGTTGTTGTTGTTGTTGCTGGCGCTGGCGCTGAGCTGCTTGCCAAAATGCTTGTGCGTTTGGCAGCGCGCTGCAAACTTGGCACGCCAATGGCTGTGGCTGTTGCAATTGTTGTTGCTGTCGCTGCTGCTGTTGTTGTTGTTGTTGTTATTTCTGTTGGCATGCCAGGCATTTGTTGGCTCTGCAGTTGAGCTAACGAAGTCGTTTCAGCTGGCCCTAAAGTTTTTGTGGTTAGCAGCGCGATGTTGTTGCCGCTTGATTGCATTGCATTTGGTTGTGTTGCTGCTGTTGTTGCTGTTGCTGCTGTTGCTGCTGCCTTTGACTTGTGCACTTTTGGCATCGTTGCTGGCATTGTTGTTGTCGCTGCTATGCCGCAAGTGGGCGGCATTGATTTGGCCAGCTGCTGCACAGCCTCCTCGTCTCCGGTGGCCAGTTCATTTGCCACGCCCCCGCACGCTGGGCTGAAGCTCTCGTAAAAGTTGGCCAGCTGCACGTAGCGTCGCTTCAGATCGATGCGGCCCACGGTGCGGCCCAAATCGACACTGCGACAGGGGCTGGCCCATTCGGCAATGCCCAGCAAATCGCTGCACCGCACGGGATTGTCCTCCAGCAGGAGATCGCGCAGCTGGGGCAGCGTGTGCACAATCGCCTGGCTAACCGACTCAATGCCCGCCGACTGCAGATTGAGCGTGAGCAGCTGGGGCAGCGGCAGTGCCGGCAGGAACATCAAACGATTGTTGGACAGATCCAGGGTCTTCAGATTCTTGAGGCCGGCGAATGCCTGCGGCTGCAGCTCCATGATGCTGTTGTGATGCAGAAACAGGTGCTCCAGCGAGGTGGGCAGACTGTTCGGCACATGCATCAGGCTATTGTGATCGAGGAACAGCAGCTCGAGCAGCTCCAGCCGACCCAGCGCATCGTCCTCCAGCTGCGCCACGTGCGAGTACGACAGATCCAGGTACTGCAGCAGCGGATAGCTGTCCAGGTCACCGCAGTTGATGGACTGAAAATGCGAGAGCAGGGAATATATGAAATGACTTGCATTAGTTGATATGCTTGCTTATAGGGTGCACATTAAAGCTAGAGTGTGGGAAACAAATAATGCAAAAAGTGAAGAATTTTTTGTGGAAACTTTGTTTAATTTTAGTCAAGTAATTAAGGAAGTTTGTGTATATGAGATTTGTAAATATGTTGGTTATTTTGTAAATATTATTTTTTTTTGCAATATTTATTTTTATTATTTTTATTTATTTATTTTTTGTAATTTTTATATATTTATTATTATTTTTAATTGATTTTTTATCTTTTTTTTTTATTTTTAATATATATATATTTTTTTTATTTTTATTATATTTGATTTTATATTTTTTATTTATTTTATATATAAGACTGCGTGTTTTTTTTTTTAATTTATAATTTTTAATTATATATTCACACATTATTATTATTATTTTTTTAATTGATTTTTGATCTTTTTTGTTTCTATTATTTAATTATATAATCATTATTTATTTATTTTTTTATTTATTTATTTTTTTTATTATTTTTTATTTATTAAAAAATATTTATTTTTTGTTTTTAGAAGATCTGTATATATTATTGATTGACAAACTCTTTAAAATTGCTGAAATAGATTAGTTTGGAAATTGTAGTGGGAGTAGGGGAGTAGAGTTGGTGTGAGCTACAACACTGGAGACTTGATTAATGAAAATGTCTGCATATGCACGACTAGATAAGGGTTGATAAGTTGTTCAGCGACTGGCGGATGGTTATAATTCAAGTATTCTACAAAGTCTCAAATTTCGTTAGGTTTCTCTTAAGGTCAGCTCTTTGATTCTCTATGGCAACTATTTATTCGTAATATTTCTTAATATTTTTTAACCAACTGTAGTATAAACATTTAGAGAGCTCAAGCTCTTGCATTTTCCCTCTCCCCAACTTTTGCTAACCGCTTGGCTTTCCCTTTTGCTTTACTTTTACATTCTCTTTGTTTGCCCTCAAAGAAAGGCCAACGAGAGTGTCCTTTAGGTATGAATCTGTGCGAGGCTAAGCTTTAACGAACTTTCAGTAGAGTCTTGGAAATTTGATTAGTGCGAGAGGCGAGTGACTTGCTGACATTGTTTAAAAATTAACTTGAATCAGCCGCTATAATTACTTCAAAGGCTGGTCGGATGCCAGTTTGCCCCTTTTTCGGTAGCTGCAAGCTAGCTGGCTGACTGGCTGACTGGCTGGCTGGCTGGTGTTGCCTTAGCCCCGAGCAGTGCCTCGTCTGGGGCCAGAAAGTAAACATAGACGCGACTCATTAAATGAAACAAGCGACAGGCACGAAGCCAGTCAGACGGCACAGACGGGCGACCAACCGAACAGCCGCTACTCCTGCAGTTACTGCTGCCCCGACTCCTGCTGCCGCAGCTGCTGCTGTCGATGCCCTTTGGGCGCAGTTGCGGCAGACGGGCGGAAGCTTTGGCTGTGGAAGACGACGTCTCTAAACGCCATAATTTGCCATGAAAAGGCTGCGTGTTGACTAGCGATAAAAGGCAGCAGCAGCAGCAGAAGCAGAAGCAGGAGCAGGCAAAGGCAGACAAATTAAAATGCCTGCTGCCAGGCAACAAAAGAGAGCGAGAGAGGCAGAGAGAGCGAGAGGGTGGCGCTGCATGGAAGGAGCACAAAGCAATTGCAACTAGTTGGGCTGTCTGCTGTCTTGGCGCGTCTCAGCTGCTCGCTGGCTGTTGGCTTAAACGTGATTATGCTTATGCCAATTATCCTTATTTTATTAATGCCCAGCGTCGAGCGTGCGCCTTTTGCCTGCTTAGCCTCAACTTTTTTCCTCCTATCGCAGCTTACGAATGGCATTTTTGCACCTTTTATGGCATTTGCCATAATCGACAACAGCAGCAGGAGCAGCAGGAGCAGCAGCAGCAACAGCAACAGCAATTTATAAGCCGCATTTGTTTTTATATATACGTACTCGAGCCTGTTAGAGCTTAGTTAATACCCGAACGAAGCCCCTAAACGGCTGAGACCGTCCTTTGTGCTGCTAATGCAAAACGGTCTGAGTTTAGTTGTGTTTGTCATAAATCATTTTATCGTTATACATTCTCATTCATATCTCTGCTGCAGGTCAGCCCAATGTGAAAAGGTCTATGACTGACTGACTTGGCTAATTATTTATAAATGTATAAAATAATGCCAAAGAGCTGTATATGAGCCCATAGAATTTAGCTTTTCTGTAAAATTTGCATATAAAATTCCCATTCTATTTGAGCTTATGATAATTTCCATTTGTTTCTTTATTATTTTAATTATATAAATTAGCTCCACTGTAAAAAAAAAATTGGGAGAAATCTAAGATATTAAACAGTCGAGTCTCAAAAATTTAAAGCCAAATAAAAAATATTGATAAATCGAAAAAATTCTATTCTTTTGAAAGAATTTCGTTCTGAATAGTTCTCAATGATTTAAGATTCTGTGTTGAACGAAAAAAACTCAATTTCTTGTCATTTCGAGCATCGGGCCTATTATTTACATATATATATATTATTTACATATATATATATATATATGTATATATATATA
>NW_022045892.1:201089-213410 GCF_001654015.2 Drosophila navojoa
ATATATATATATTTTTTTTTTTTTTTTTTTTTTTTCTATATTATTTTATATTCCTACTATAAATTTGTTTTTCGATACAAAAATGTTTACCCAAGTGATTTTTTCATTGCATTGCTCTTCGAAGCCGTATATTATCTGAGTTAAAGGAAAGATGACGATCAAATAATTGGCATACATTTTTTTCCCATTACTCGAACCTTTTGTAATCCTTCTTAGAGATGATCTTAGATGATCGTAAATTAAGCTCGAAGAATTTCTACTTATAAAGACTTTACTAAAATAATATTGTCTATCATTCTTATATTATCTTCCACAAGTCCACGCTTCAACTTCCTCCTAGGGTATTTAAGAGTTCGCCCATATTTAGTTTAACACTTGGCTTTTCTGCAAATGCGCAACCCTCTGACTGAAGTCAGCTGCCAGCTGAATGCTGTCTTTTTGTTTGCCACTCATTGTGAACGCTAATCGCCAGCTTAACTGGTCTGTCCGGCCGTCCGTCAGGGACAGTGCGAAGCTATTTAATTTATTATATTTTGCATTGTTTTCGCTGGCATTTGTGGAAAGTGTGAAGTGCACTTAGTGCTTGCTTTGTGAGTCTGTGTGTGTGGGTGTGTGTGGCCGCATTGTGATTTTAATTATGCTCTAGCACTGACTAAGTGCCCGACTAAGAGCTGTCTAAATGGCAGCGCAGTGCAGAGCGCAGAGCAGCTTGAATAAAGTTAACAACAATTTTTAATGGGCTTACGAAAGGCACTAATAGCAGAAGTCTTGAAAAGCTTTTAGAAATGTTTTACCTACCGCACATATATACATATATAACTGAAACTAAGTCTAAGTAGGCGTCTTAGAGATTGCAAGTAGTTTACGACTCCTGCTCAAAGGAGAGACTTTACTCCACTTAATGAAAATTAAAAAAATATATATATACAAGAATCTCACATAAAAGACAATAAATACAAAGTATTTTTAAAAATTTTATTATGTGTATGTAAAAAATTATAATTTAAAAAAATAATAATTTGCACATAAGAAATAAATTTAAAAAATAATATAAATAAATATAAATATAAATATAAATATAAATAAATAAGAATTTTTATATAATAATTTTTTTTTATATTTTATATAAATATAACAAATAAAATAACAATATATAATAAATAAATTTTATATAAAACATATAATTAAAAAATTATTTAATATAATATAATCAAAAAATAAAATATAATAAATATCTTATATATGAAATAATTCAATTATTAATTGCAATATTATATATTACAATATTAAAATGTACAAGCAAATAGTTTTATGTATGTATAAATACAAAATATATTTTATATAAAATATTTATTCGATTTATATTCATATTATATTATATATTCATTCAATTTAGTACAGTCTCCCCTTTGAGCAGAAGGCGTAAACAAATTCAAATAAAATTTTTTGATAAATAAACTCGATGGAATTGCAGCGAAGGGCTAAGTGCGTCATTTCTTATCATTTGTCTTGAAGATATGGCTGACATATCAATTACAGCATAAAATATGGCCAAATGCTTCCACACTCTAATCAATAATATTTATGTGGAAAATTTCCTTTTTTACGCTGGAAAATAATTTTAGAGCTTGGCGACAGAATGGAATGCGAGGCACATTGGCCGGAGCCGGAGCCGGAGCCGGAGCCTGAGCCGGATGTGCGAGTCGAGTGGCAACAACAAAATGGCGGCGTAAATTTAAAAATAACAAAGTGTAAATCATATGCCCGGGTGGATAGCTGCGTGCGTGGGTAATCGGAGTCGAGCCAAAGGCCCACTCGAGCGCCGCGAGTCGAGCTGAGTCGGCAAGGACCGCAAAACAGATGCTAATTAATGGCAGCACAGGGGCAACTCAGAAAAACTGTGCCTGTGTGTGTGTACGGGTGTGTGTGGGGGGTGGTTGCTGCTGCGAATGTGCCGTTAATTGCCGACAAAAGCGTCAAAATTGCGGTTCATTGCGTGCACACAACGAGAGAGAGAGAGAGAGACAGAGAGTGGGAGAGAAGGCGAAATGTGAGGAGAAGACTGAGGATGGTTTCACTAATTCATTGATTACGCTCACACGTCGCTTACCTGCAGCCAGTTGTGCGACAGCTTGAGCGTGCGCACGGATTGGGCCAGGGCGGCGGGCACTTGGCAGAGGCCCGTGCCGCTGGCGTCCAGCTCCTTGAGGCTCCAGGACGCGACAAACTCCTGCATGGCGGCGCCCACCTGCGGATTGTGGGCAATCGATAGGCTAACCAGATCGGGTATGCCCTGGAGAGCGCGTATCGCCGAGCCGCTCAGCCGATTGTGCGATAGATCCAGATGCTGCAGATTGGGCAGCGCCAGGAAGGTTTCGTAGTCGATGTCCGTGATGTTGTTCCAGCTGAGCAGCAGCGTCTCGAGACCCATTAGATTGTAGAATGCCTGGCGTTGGATGGCGCCGTCGAGCTGATTGTGCGCCAGATTCAGTTGCTTCAGCTGCGGCATGCGCTGCTCGAAGAAGCTGCCCGAGAGCCGGCTCAGCCTGTTCCCCGAGAGATCCAGTGTGACCAGCGTCGCGCTGAGCGCGGGCAGCGCCGTCAGCGAATTGTTGCAGGCGTGCAGCTGCTGCAGCCGCGTGAAGTTCTGCAGCTGCAGGCTGCTCAGCCGATTGTGACTGAGATCGAGGCGATGCACTAGCTCGAACTGGCCCTGAAAGTTCTGCTGGCTGTCGTAGACGCTGAGCCCTTGGCGCGTCAGATTCAGCAGCGCAGCGCCTGCCGCTTCGCGTTTCTCGCGCGGCTGCGTCTCGCGCTTGTGCTGGTAGCGCAGCTCGGCCTTATAGTGGGCCGGGGCGTGCTCATCGCGCAGCATGCGGCGCACGCCCTGAAAGCTGAGATGCTGCGCCAGCGACAGCTTGCGCTCCTCCTGCTCGGCGGCAGCATTCGTCAAGGATAATGCCTGGGCGCTGCACAGCAGCAGGGCCAAGCAGAGCCACAGCCCGAGCAGCATCTTTCCGGGTGGGCTGTGAGTGTGGGCGTGGCTGTGTGCTTAGAAGGCCGTCTCGTTTATTTGGCACTAGTTTGCCTTTTTGTTTTTTATGCTCGTTTTCCAGTTGTCTCCCCCTCTCTCCCTCTCTCTCTTTCTCTCCCTGTGAGGGTCGTCCTTTAATTTCACTTGAAATTTATGCGCTGTACGTGCGAACGTTTAGCGCCGCGTCTGAAATTTGTCGAATATGGGCAACGTTCTGGACGTTTCATTCATTTGCCTGCCATTTATTTATACATTCATGCACTCACGTACAGCAGGGCGCCTATTTCTGGGCCTTCTTGTACGTCCCTTGGCTTGTTTGTCACGTGCTGGACCATGTGACAACTGTCAACGGTTTGACAGCTTTGCCGTACGCATGGACTTCCGGTGCGGCGCCACGGCCATTGTTACAGGGCGACAGCGGCAGGACTCCAAAGAGGAAAGTGAAAAAAGCGTTGCCTACTTTTCAGCGTGGACTGCTAAATATGCTGAATTTTTAATTAAATATCCACTTGGCCATCAGCTTTTTCAATTGTTACGTTTTGCTCTCGCTCTCCCCTTTCGTATGCCCTTTTACACCTGCTTCACCTCGGTCTTTCTTTTATATATATATTTTTTTTTTTGGCTAATTGCTGCACAAAACGCTGCTTAACTTCAACAAATGTCAATTAAAAATCGCGCATCGCTTCCCTAGCTTTTGTTGCTGTTATTATTGTTGCTGTTGTTGTTGTTGTTGTTGCAGTTGTCTGTTGTCGCATTACAACGTTGATTGTTCCCCTGGCAGCGTCGCGTGCTTAAAATCTGTAATGAAACAAGCAACAAGCAAAAAAAAGAAAATAATTGTAATTACGTTTGTTATTGCAATTGTCATTGTTGTACGTGTTGTTGTTGTTGTTGTGTGTGTGTTGCTGCTTGAATGCAAAGTGCGAAGCGAACAAAAAAGCAACAGAGGTAAAAAAAGGCAAACTTCTTTATAATTTGCTGAGCATTCGCTTTGTGTCTGCACTTGATTTTGCATTTGTTTGCCCAGTGAAGAGCATAGCAGAGGGTATATTGAATATTTAGTGAAGGATGTAACACTGATAGATAACCGTCAGATATATTTATATAAATATATAAATAGAAAATCCTCTATATAAATCAATATTTAATATATATCCCTTTCCAATCGTCCTTCTGCTATTTCTGTGCTCTAATTTTCTTTCTTCGAGTTTCATTATTTTGTTTTCTCTCTCTACTCTTTATTGCTTTCTTGTTTCTTCTTCTATTCTACTCTGTCCTTCCCCTCTTCCCTTATTTCATTTTTAAAATAAGGGTATTCCATCTTTGATAACTCGCCTGCCACACATTCTCACTTTCTCGTTTGCTCATACCTTTTCTGCTGTTTGTTGCTGTTTTTCCTGCCTGTTTCTTTTTAATTTGTGCTCGAGCTTTACGACTTGAAAGCGCTTTGGCACTTTGGCTTAAGTGTTATTTTTATGTTGATTGCAGCTAATGAAATTATAATTTCAACACGCTTAACAGCCGGCCATAATTTGGCCTGGCTGTGCGCGGAGGGGTTGCAGCGGCAATTTCAGCCGGGTCGTGAGCCCCCTTGCCACATGAGGCACCTTTTCTGACCGCGTGTCAGCCACATGCCCAGGCATATGTGCGTGTGTAGATGTGTTTGTGTGTGTGTGTGTGCTATAAATCATTTAACTGGGTCATTTCATTTCCGTTGCAGACGAGCGACAGGAAATCCACTGCATAACCAGCAACTGTCAACAGACAAACCCTCCGGGCCGAAAGCGACGCAAATTTGATTTACTCCTTGTCGTCGTAATGATGCCCCAGAATGTACGTCTAGATCCCTTCTCCCTCCTTCTTCTTTTTTTTTTTTTTTTTTTTTTTTTTTGCTGCTGTTAGGACAATCTGCCCAAAAATTAATTTGTCAATGTCTACTTAAAGTCAAAATTGCCAATTCACTGCGCTACCCAAAATGGCAGTTTGGGGCCGTAATATGCGAATTGTCGCTCATATGTACATGTGTACGGGCATATGGAAGTTCCTTAATCCACAAATTGCTCATAGATGTGAGAGACTGCGTTTGGGTGTAGATGATGGAGTGTGAGCTTCAGAGATGTTTGTTTAGTTACGATAAAACTGTAGATGTGTGTGTGTGTGTGTGTGTGTATGTTTGTACTTCTTGATCGCAAAAATTATATTAATTTTTATTGTCTTTTATCTTGTATATCTATCCTTAGCTATTTCTTGATCTGATCATTGCATTAGATGCATTAGATATTTAGTATATGATAGCTAGTAGACATTATATCTACTGGCATAATCAAGTTGATCAGACTATATCTTTAGTAGTAATAAATTACATTAATGTGCATACGAAATAGTTAAGAACTTGATTTATGGTCAGGTTTAAGCTTTAGATGTAAATCAAATTTATTTCCCAGTCTGCTTTTCAGCTTATGAAGCATGATATTATTTCAGCCTAAGCACTTCTATTTAAATGGGCATATGCTTCTTTATGTAGAATAGTTAATTCCCTAAATGTTGATGTTTCTGCTACAAGCAATACACACGCACACACAAATGCACCCTCACACACACACACACACACACACTTGCACCCACCCAAGTGTGTCTACAAATTTATAGGCATCACATGAAATTTATTGACAAATGCCATCAAGGAGCTGGCATTTCATTTCACTTGTCGTTTGCTTACGCCACAGCAGAAATATAGGCCATAAGTTTAGCGACAAACTTGAAAAAAAAAAAAAAAATAGAAAAAAAACGAAAACACCCCACAGAGAGCGGCCCCCCCTTTTAACGCCAGACAGAGAGACAGATGGACAGCCAGACAGATAGATGATGTACACAAGTCAGTTGACATGAGATTCGATTTAAAAAAAATAAATAGAAGTGTAGAAGTAGAAGAAGAAGCAGCAGCAGCAGCAAACCAACAACAAATATGTAACAGCAATATCAGCAGCAGCTAAAACAACATGGCCAAGGACGGCTGACAGTCTGCCCCTGCTGCTGCCCTGCACACACCCTGCCCCAGTCGAAGTCCCGCTGGAGTCAACAGTCAGGGGACGCTGCTTGTTTTTGGTTTTTTATTTATTTATATTTTCTTGGGGTTTTTTTTTTTTGCCGGCTGTTTGCTGCGGTTGTCAGTTTATTTAATGCCAGCTTGAAAATAATTTGCGAATCGCTATGCCATCTATACGTAGATAATATATTATGCTCTTGTCTCGTCTGTCTTTTATGATTGAGCATTAGCATGCTGGCCCCTGCCTGAAGGAAATACGAATATTTATGCGCTAAGCAGCTCGCATTTGGCCTTCAGCTTGCCTTAGCTTTCAGCCAGTTAATCAAATGCACAGCACAAAAGGCAAACAAATGGCTGCTGATGCAGCACATTTAAAGTGCAGCCCTTTGTGCCATGGCACGGGAAAGGAGCCTTTGGATTAGATAAGATGCTGCCTAGCTCACGCTTTCTCTCCCTCTCTTTCTCTCTCTATCTGTTCAAGTATATATTATAAATTGTTGCTTTAATAAAAATCCAGGACACTGAAATTGGATTCTGCAGGCAGCATGCAGCTGCCATACGTCAACGATTTATTTTATAGAAATTTAGCCGAGTCCCAGCCGAGTCGAGCAGCAGCAGCAGCACCCAGCATGCGTCGTGGTACGTGGCTGCAACACGGCTTTATCAGTTGGCTCAGCTACTGCAGCAGAATGCAAATGGCATTTGATGGCAAGGACAACGCTGTCGCTCGATGCATTGCTCATCGAGTGCCTCCTGGCTGTCTGCTGCTTGCGATACTTTTCCACACAGTTTCCTGCTGCAGTTGCTCGCTCAATTGCACAACAAAATACAAAATTGTATCTTTGCCCCCGTCTGGTCCATACATAATGGAGTGTTTCGTATCTTCCTATAAGGGGTGTATGAGTGTGTGTGTGTGTTTGTGTGTGCATTGTATGTATTTGCATTTCATGTAAAAATGTAGTGACTGCTGGATTCTTACTCAGTTAGTTTACACACAGTGTGACCACCTTTGCGTTCATTGTAATGCGCATTTGAATACCCTGTGATATCTGCATGTAGAGCGGGTATATTGAAGGTGTTAAGACAAGGCAGAAATAGAAAATCATGCAAAATATATTTGTTTGTACATTTGCTATAGTTTTCATCATTTCTATCTACTTCTCTTTGTGCCCATATACAATATAGTCTTACTTGACCTCATTGATCTCAGGAACTGTAACAGCTAGGTATCTGACACTTGGTATATAAGCAGCTGACATGTCCTTAAACGATCGTAACAAATATTGTTTGCATATGACCATAAACTTCTGAGTTAAGAGAAAATCGTAGTTTAAGTTATGTGACAATAAGTCTATATGGGATAACATAAATCATTTACAAATCACATTTCATATCTGATTAAGTATTTACTCTCTAAACGCCTCACATCCTAGCTCTTATTGTCTAATTCTACTCAAATTTCTCACCATCTCATCTCTCATCTCTCTATCTGCATTTAGAGCTACTTAATTGCCTTGTAGTGAGTATCTATGACTCTTTCAGTCCCCTTTCCTGCCAGCTTATTTGTCATGCATGAGCTTGCTTCTTCTTGCTCTTCTTTTTTTTTCCATTCCACCGTTTCTTTTACCCTGAGCTGCTGTTTTAATAAACTTCCGCTTTGTGAAAGTTTTATGCTGTCTGCCGCCCGTTGCTTCTGACATGCATTCAATGCCAGCAACTTCATTGGATCTCTACTGCAGCTGTGCAGCTGTAGCCCACGTCCTGCATGCCGCGTCCCGCGTCCTGCACGCCTGCAGCTGGCTGCATCTGTGTCAATGTCAACATTGGCAGGACGTGCGAGTTTGTCACTTTCAGTTGAGCTCGTGGCTCTTAAACTGCCAGTGAAATCTTTAAGCAAAGTGTCCAACACTTTGCAAACAATTTGCCAGCCTTTACGATTTTTCCCTCTCTTTTGGAATTTTTTCTCGCACAGCCATCAATGGGCGCTATTTTTGTCTGGCATTTTTTGCCTTTGCAGTGCGCATAAAAGTTTTTAAATTAAACTTTTTTTTGGGGCGAAATGTTTGTCAATTGGACGGCGACACATATGCGGGTGTGAGTGTGTGTGTGGAATTTTTTACTTAAATTATATATATCGCATATAGAAAGGGACCTAGAAGAAACAAAGGATATTTCACCATGAAGTTTATATGACTCTCTAGCAGGAATTCAACTAGTTTTATATATAGATATACTTTTTAGAGCAAATGGGAGCATAATAAAGTTAAATGTAAGCCAAATCCTTATCGTTCATCAAGCTATAAAAGCTAAGGCTTTAATTATCTAGCGCCCTAAGGCTGCCATTAAAAATACTTTTTGATAATAACAATAATAATAATAATGTGATATATATCTGCCTGTACGATGAGAAACGACTCTGGCTTAATTCACATATTTCACAAGTTGCGCCAATTTGCCATGGAGCGTAGCAGGAAACGTTTTTGGGAACTTTTACTTATGACTTATATGCTGGCAACTTGAGGTCGCCGTCGCCGTTGCCGTTGCCGTCGCCCAGTTGTTGTCTTTATTAATGCCCTGTGGCTAAACGCGCTGCCAGCCAACCACCAAACCCGAAGCCGAAGCAAAAACACATAAGTAAAATTCGTAATAAACTTGTGCTGCTCCTGCTGCCTCCTGCTCAAGCTGCTTCTTGGGCCCTCACTCTCTCTCTCTCTCTCTCCCTATGTGTGTGTGTTGGGATTTTATTGTTTTATTTGTGTGTAGATTTTCATGTTTGATTTTTCTTTACTTTTTTTTTTTTTTCGTTTTTGTTGTTGTTGTGTGCTGCTTTTATTTGTTAAAATGTGTAGTGAAAAATCGCCCAAGGCTGTGGAAAAGAGCCGCAGAGGCTCTTATGTTTGCGGTTCCTTATATTATTAAAATTGGGCTTGAAATGTGGAGGCTATAGAGGACTCTGACTTTGACTCCTGTGTATATAATATTCTGTGTGATATTTGGTTTCATAGGTATTATAATAATATAATATATAGGTATAATGCTCAAAATTCTCTTGATCTTTAGTTTATGAATTTCTGCAAATATTTATTATTATAGTTATTATAATTTAATTGTTTATTTATGTAAACTTTTTTTGTAGATTCTTTCAAGTTTTACATTCCTAATGTAATTCACCAAATTCTGAAATTTATTGAAAGCTTCCTATCAGACTCCTGCCTTAAAGAGCATAAGAACTTCGACTTGTTTCTACTTTCTTGGCTCTGCCCCTTTTATTTGTTCCATTTGACTATTTTTTCTTTGAATGTTTTCCAGTTGGTTTCGTCTCTGGCTTCATTTTACTAGCCCAATTTCGGTAGCTCGCAGCGTTCTTATTTGCCTCACTTGACATACAAAACCAGGCAAAATAAAAAAAAAAAATAATAATAATAGAGGATATATTTTAATAAAAAATTGTGGACTGTCTGTCTGGCCTCGAATGGGGTAACATTAAGTTTTATTGTTTTACTCGCAGTTTTAACCCCTTGCTGGATTGACAAAGCTTTTTATGAAATTGAAAAAGTTTTTCAATAATGCGGCATCTACTATTGTTGTTGTTGTTTTTGTTGTTGTTTGTGTTTGTGATCAGCCTATGCAGTGCACAATAATCAGCACTCGACTCGACTACGAATCTGATTGAGCTCCCGGGCAACAGCGCAAATTGCATTTTGGCCAAATGATTTTGACAGCTTGACCTCTGACAGTTTTCCCGCGAGCGACGGCTGCTGCTGCTGCCGTTGGGGCTGCTCAACTGGTGTCACTCTGTCATATATTTTCTAGGGTGCCCCATAAAGTGGCACAATGATTTTCTAATAATTTGCCAAATTGCCTGTGCCCCGGCCATTAAATCTGTGATACGTGTCTGCTTCAGATATTACGGCTGATGGCCATTCTGGCATTCGGACTGACCTGATTGCCAGATTAGGCACACGCACACATCCAAACAAACATTTGACAAACGGCTGAACAACTAGCATTATGTGCTCCAAATTGTCAGAGATATGAGTGGAAGCGCTAAGCAGTTTAGCTACCACAGCGACAGCAGCTCCAAGTGCGTGTGTGTGTGTGTGTGTGCGTGGTTTGATAGTTAAAGCTGTTAGTCGCTCGCTTTAAGCCAACTTCTTGCGCTACTCCCACAAAGACCCAAAGAGCAGAAAAAAAGAGAAAAAGATGAAAAATCTGTGGCTAGTGCAAAATCAATAACTCGGATAGCTCTTCAAGTGGTTTCACATTGCAGGCGCTGCCCAAAACATGAAAAAATACACAGAGAGTGCTCTACATGTGAGTGGGTGTGTGTTAGTGTGTGTAAGTGTGTGTGTGCTCTGTGTTGTGTGTTTTTGTGTCGTCAACTTGGCTGCTCTGCTGCTTGGCGCCTTTGTTCCTTGGGTTGCCATGCGTTGCACCACAAAACAATCAAAACGCTTAAACAAAATAAGACCAAGGTACTATGATTTGGTATACCCTGCATAATATTGTCAGCTGGGGTATATTGTGTGAGAATTGGGGAGAAAAGTTAAAATATCGTTGTATGTATTAGTTTTGTGTTAAATTTGCTATAGAGTCTAAGACATAATAAATGGATTGTATGAAGAAATAAATAACAAATTAATAAAAAATAATAATAATTTAAAGAAAATGAAAAAAATTAAAAAATAGTAAAAAAAAAAAAAAAACAAATATTGAATATAAACTAAAAATGTAAGAAAAAAATTATTATTTCTATCATCTCTTAATTATCTCTTTTCTGTTTGTTGCAAAGCAAGGACTCCAAAAATCGAACTCTTCTGAGTAGAAATATTGTCAAATTTGATTATGGATAGCAAACCTGGAACACTTAGTTAACTCATGTACAAACTTGTACTTCTATAAAAATAAATTTGCTTTGCCTATCTATCCTAACTATCATATCTATCCTATTTTACCAATCTATCCAATCCTTCATATCTTTACTTTATATACCATACTTCTATCTACCTTATTATTCTATATTTCTATCTCTCTATCCCATTTATCATCTATCATCTATACCATCATCTATCTATCATATCCTATGCCCAGTTATTAGAGGTCATCATTGGATTTGTGTTTATAGTACTTGCATATACTTTTAATTCTATATTTCCATATATCTATTCTATCATATCTTAGCTAATTCGCACACACAAATGCCTATCTATCCTTACTATCCTAACTATCCCCAATATATCCAATTTTTTATATGTATATATCCCATATATATTATACATTTCTATCTATCTAGCTATTTATCCTATCTATTCCATATTTCAATCTATCCATCCCATCTAACTGTCTATCGTATCACATCCTATGCCTAGTTTTTATAGGGCAACATTTGGATTTTTGTGTTTATAGTACCTGCAGCCGCATAGTGGCAGCACTTGAACCACCCAAGCACCACCACCACCACCATCAGCACTGCACATTTGGCTTGTTATTTTGATGCTGGTTGTCAACGTTGGCTGCGTTTTGTTTTGTTTTGTTGTTCTTCTTTTTTTCTATATTTCTATTGCTATTGTTGTTGTTGCTCGCTTCAGCTTTTGTTTTATTTGGGGCTGTGCCATTGTTGTGTGTCGTGTGCTCCTTTGGCTAACTTTTGGCATTTGGTCTCTTTTAATTTTCATAGCCGTGGGGCAGCTGCTTCCGTTGCCCCACAGAGTTGTGAAGCGTTTGTTGTTTTGTTAACAAGTTTTGCTATCGATATGAGGAGGCAAGTTTTGATTGCACTGAGTCAACTGTACCAGATTGTGGCCACTCCCCAAGCACTGGGCTGCAAATTAGCACATCTGTTTCGGCATTCAATTGCTCTGCAAACATTTATCAGACAGGCACTTGTCAGTAATACGCGCCATTAACATTAACGCACATTATGCTCCATTTTTCAAGTATCAAATTATTGTAAAGGCAGTCGAGAGAGAGAGAGAGGGAGAGAGAAGTTCCCCCAGAGGCAGCCCCTGCAGGCTTTGCCTTCCGGCAGACAACAAACTTTAAATATTTACGACATCATTTCATGGCCCACAAGCGCTGCCGTTGAACCCTTAAAATTGCCAGCGCCCAAATGCTGGCAGCTCCCTGCTACCCGCTCTCCGCACCCAACTTCCAGCTTCATGATAATTTCCATTCGCCCCTCACAAAATATATATATATATATATATATATATATATATATATATATATATATATAAAAAAT
>NW_022045892.1:213992-224013 GCF_001654015.2 Drosophila navojoa
AGAGAGAGAGAGAGAGAGAGAGAGAGAGAGAGAGAGAGAGAGAGAGCTGTAGTTCTGTTTAATTAAGGATGCTTGAGCAGAAAAACATCATTGTACGAGAAAATCTCGCTTAATGATACAGAAATTAAATTAAAATTTGTTTTTTTTTTTTTTCATTTCTTAAGCTAAAATCAGTTGTGTTTCAGCACTCAGCTTTTAGCTCTGTAGTAGTTCTAACATCTCATCATATAATAGTATATTCTGCTTATTGAATACCCGACTTCCCCTCAGCGTCAGCCCCTGAGCGGCAATTCAATCTTTGTCTTTGGGTCGCATTTGAAAATGAAATGAAAGGCGGCTGGCTTAAATGGAAAAGCTTTCATTCATTTGCTATATAAGGAGAATATGCTGCTCTCTGTGTTGGTTCATAGAATACTTCAGATATAATTCATAATTTTGGCTTTAGCTAAGGAATAGTTCGTTGGCTGTTTTGCATATTTTTTAAATGCTTTGGGCCAAGGCAAACTTATTGCGCAATTTTTCATATTTTAATGGGAAAACATTTTGCCTTGCGTCCAAGTTTTTAATTTGTTGTGCCGCTCGCCCACACAGCTGCCGCAGAGCACCCACGCCCCTCACTCTTGCTTTTCCACTCCGTATTTTCTCTTGGTTTTTCCTTATTTTTTGTGCTCGGCTTTCATTATAAGCCATAACCGTTTGGCCGTGAGGCGCAAAGTGTCGAAAGTGCAGGCAGCCGTGCGCCATTCTGTGTGGGCGTGGCATATAACTTTTTACCCCACACCGTCGCCCACTGCTAGACGTAGCGTTAAGCAATTTAAGCGAGGATCGCACGAAAAATAAAGCAAACATGTTGAATATTTCGAGCCGCAAATGGTGATGTATTAAATTCGCTTTGGCTTGCCGACGTTTTTTTTTTCTTTTTTGGCATTTAATTTCGATGCATAAATAATAAGTGAGTGGGCTCTCGAACAGCTGCCGGTTATGATGTGGCAAAGTGCAAAACAGTGGCCAGCAGCGCCCTTTCGACCTGCATAAATAAGCACAGAAAAGGATGTGAAAGCGAAAACTGCTGACAAAACTTATAAATCCCAGATATCCTGACCTTAATGCTACGTTGAATACCAAATGATGATGCCACTGGTACCGTTACCTTAGTTAAGTGCGTATGTGTAGCGTGTATGTGTGTGCGTGTGTGTGTGTGGAGCACTGAAAGTCAAGTCGAGAACATAAACATAAACAGCATCAAAAGGCAGCTGCAAGTAGGAAAAAATCACAAGAAAAAGAGAGAAGAAAAAATCGATGTCAAAGTGCTGGCTGGAAACTAACACTCAGCACACACACACACACACACACACACACACACGCCCACTCACACATGCACACCTTGGTGTCTCATAGGTGCCCTGTAAGTGTCGCCTTCATGATGGCAGGTTAACTATGCGTATACGCAACGCAACGCTGAGTGCCAACTAAATATTTTCAAGGCTAACTACACAGGCAAACAAATAGTCGTATATCTAGAGGTTTCTATGTGTGTATGGGTGTGCGTGTGTGTGTGTGTATGCGTGTGTATATGCAACCAAAAACTTTGTTTAGTGCCATGCGTCGCTGGAGCTCTTATTGTTTGCCACTTTCAAGGATATTGGCATTTGGTTAGCTATATATAAATATATGTATATACATATATATATATATATATATATATATATATATATATATATATATATTTCCTTTTTTTGTTTTTGCATTTTGTCTTTTGCAATTGAACCTTGAAATGGGATACGTCAGAGACGCCCACGCAGCGACCCGCATAGCCTCAGACTCAGACTCAGCATCAGCTCCAACTCTGCCCTGTGCTCCCTCGCCTTGCTTTGCATATTTTCACTATTTCTCTCCGGAGGGGTCGCTCCACCGAGCTACGTGACTTTACGTTTAGGTTGCGACAGCAACAGCAGCAGCCACAGCCACAGAGAGAACCGCAACGTTCCAGGCTATATAAATAAATTATCAATTTATGTTTTATGATAGAGACTGTTGGCCAAAAACAGTTCAGCTCGTGGCTGCTCCAGTGAAGACTCTTGACCGCACAGCGAAATCGCATAGTTTCCCATTTAAATTGATATTTTATTTTATTTTTTTTTCGCTGGCTGCCAAAAGTTTCCGTCTCGAATTTCACTTTAAACTAAATTTTCCACTGGATTTTCATATGATATTTGATTTTGCTATTCGACTATGCATGTATTTAAATGTTCTGCTCTGGGGCGATAGTAGCAGGAAAATGATAAATTTTATTTTATTTTATTTTTGTGTAGTGTTTTCTTATTCATGTTTAGATTAAATATCAAATTGAACTCCACAGTATTTTTAATTGAGTAAAGAAATGATGTACGCAAAATTATGTTTGTCAAAAGTAATGCAATATTCTGAAGGCATATTATTTACCCAAGGTGAAAATCAATTAATTTTTGCACTTTTGTTTTCATTCAGTTTCAATTAATCTCGAGGCTTTCATAATACATACATAATATTATTAGAGAATATGAAAAAGAGAAATATCTATGACGGTTCGCTGTTTGTTTCAGGATTATATTAAAAATATATTAATATTCTATTAAACATATGCAAATAAAATATATATATTTTATAGTGTATTTGATTTATATATTTTGAATAGAGTATAAATAAATTTAAATTATATTTTTTAAACTTTTAATAAATATAAAAAACGTTTTTTTTTTTCAAATTAGAAAAAGTGAAAGTATATAAAAAAGTGTATTAAAAAAATATGAAAAATTTATAAGAATATTCTGTGATATTATATGATATAAAGGTAAATCTAGCAAATGTGCTTTTAAACTATTCAAATGCAAAATACCAAAATATTTAATCGATGCTGTATTTAATTGCTTAGGATTTTCTTTCTTGCGCTAACTGTGGGTGATTCACATTAAAATACACAATAAATTGCATATAATTATAAACTTGAATTGCTTCAAATTTCTATTTGAAATGAGCATAATGCACGCTAGTCTCTAATGCGGTTTTGTCAATTGTGCAATTGCTGCATTGCAGTTGATTCTTCTGCACAATTAAATGGAATATAAAGCGCGCAAACACACACATACACACAAGAATCGTATATATATATGTGTGTGTGTATTGTCTGCTTTGTCGCTAGCGCCGCACAAGCGCTCGTAGCGCGGCTGTTTCTACATTTTTATGACATTTCCGATGAATACAAAATGCTTAATTAAATGTCGTGTTGCATGTTCTGCTTGCTGTTGTTGTTGTTGTTGTTGTCGTTGTCGCTGTCTGCTTTGCAGCACAAATTGCCGGGCTAGGCTAACGGTGGCAAGAACTTGCCTTTGCTCCAGCCACAACAACAGCAGGAGCAGCAGCAGGAGCAGGAGCAGCAGCAGGAGGAGCAGCCGCCCCTTCAGTTGGCGGCATGTGATGACACGCATAATTTATTCAATTTTCGTTTTCAAGTGTGTGTATGCGAGTGTGTGTGTGCGTGTGTGAGCTTTAGCTTGTGTTGGCTTCGGTTTCCTGCTGCTGCGGCTGATGCTGCTGCTGTTACTTCTTGCTGCTTCTCTGAGTTCAGGTTTTTTTCTCGCAGCTCTAATGCTTAAATTACACATTCAAATACACGCTGGCACGCGCACACACGCACAAACGCACGCACACACACGCACACACATTCGTCGCAGTCATGTGCGACATTTTTGCTGGGGTTGGGCTAGCTTTTTGCCTACGTTTTGTTTCCCACTTGCGCAAATAACGATCCCCAGACACATTCTATGCCATTTGTGTTGCTGTTGTTATTGTTGTTGTTGCTGCTGCTGCTTTGTTGTTGCGTATTTACTGCAAAGATTATTTGCAATGCCTCGTTGTGCCCCATTGTGCCGTATCTCCGTCTGTCTGTCTGTGTGCGTGTCTGTCTCTGTGTCTCTCTGTGGCATGGCAGCTCCATAGTGCGCGGTCGCTTTGTCTACAACAAATCACTTTGTTGGCGCAACACTTTAATGTCAGGGATTAGGCATTAACGTGAGATTTGCCAGCGTGCGTCCTGCTTGCTTTTATGGCAAGCCATTTGCATTATACCTAAGCAAGGCAAGGGCGAGCGCATAGAGAGAGAGAGAGAGGCAGAGGCTGTGGGTGAGTGAGACAGACAATTATTTGGCTAACCATTCTTAGTGTTTTGTTCGGTCTTCCTATGGCACTTCAGTTGGCATTGGTAATTGTGCTATATTTTTAAAATACACTGTGAGAAATGTGCAAGCTTTCAGCTCTTAATTCTGGCAAAAAGTTTTGGCAGAGTCTTAAATTAATCTAAGGGCTAAGTACTCTCTCGATTTACTACTCTCTCTATCTCTCCCTCTTTTACTAAATTTATCTAAGAGTTAAGTACAAGCATATTCTCTCCATCTCTCTCCCTCTTTTATTTAATTTATCTGAGATATAAAAACTAGTATACTCCCTCCATATCTGTTCCTCTTTCATTTAACTCAGAAGTCTTGTTTGTTTTCTTAGCTCAAATCTAAGAAAAGTTCCTAAAAATTCGAATTTAGGCTTAACTCATTCATTGAAAAACTACACAAAGAACATCCAAAGTAAATATTTTCACTCCAAACAAAAGCCATAAACTATTTCTCTCAGTGAACTCTTATGAATAACGACGTTTGCAAATAGAGCCACAATTTGCTGCATGTTTTTCCTGCATGCCGAATGCATTTCCCTTTAAGTAGATTTACATTTTCTGTTGAGTGAAAGTATACGAAAAAAACAAAAGCAAATTTCGTATCAAAAGGGATATGAGCATGAAAAATAAAATATTTGCCGCTGCTAAATACATTGCAAATAAAGTAGATTTTGTTTTGTTTTACAGTTATTGCAAAAACTTGAACGCAATTTCGGTTATGAATTGTGGGCCTTTGGCGCTTGATGTTCGCCTCAAAAATCTATCGCCTGTTTTTCTGCTGGCTGTGCATATTTCATGGCGAAACAAAAACAGAATAAAGAAAATGAAACACATTTTCATTTTGGTATTTGAGCTTTGCGATTCGGCAAACTGGAGATCAAAATCTGTGTTTTATTTGCGCGTCCCCCCCCCTCCCCCCCTCTTTCTCTCACTCTCTCTGCCTTTTCGCTATTTGTGTTGCAAAAATGTTGGCATGGAGGGTGAGTGGGAGGCGTGCGCCGCCCATGAACTGCAAATTGCGTACGCAAATTGTCTGCTTAAACGGCCTATTCGCGACGTCAGCTCGACGTCTGTGTCTATTTCGCGCCTGTAAATCGTAAATCAGCGCAGATTATTGTTGTTGCTCCTCTTGCGAGTCGCCCATTTGCATTTGTATCTTGAACGCGTTTTTCAATTTGAGGCAGCTTAAAGCGTCTTGCAGTTGGGCGCTGCTTCTTCATAAATATGCAAATTGTGCCACGCACCCGCTCTGTATGTGGGTGGTTAGCTGCGGTTGCCGGTTGTCGGTTGCCGGTTAGTGGCTCCACCCCACCCGCTGGCTTCCCCTGAGCTTTGAGCTTACCTTGCCATGCCGCACACAGGGGCAGGGGGAAGTGTATAAAAATATTTGATTATATGCTACCTTACGACGGGCTGTACATTTGCTCAACTAGCTGCCTGCCCAGGTCGCCCACGCCGCCCACATCGCCCACATCGCCCACTCTGCTCCAAGTGGGTAAGAGCTAACGATTTTGATTGGTATGTACATATAACTCGATGCTCACGGATTGCAGGAGTTGTAGCAGGGTGCGGGAGTCGCAGCCCTCTGCTCTAACCGTAAACAATGTAGCTGAAGTGGGGACTGTTGCTTGGCTTTGTGTTTGTCTCAGGCGTTGGGGCAATCGGGGCAACTGGGGAGGCTTGTGTGCGTGCGCTGCCGTATTACTCATACGCCATGTTGCGGCCGCTTTGGCTGCTCTTTAAGAGGCACTTGGCCAACGCCCGGGCATGTTTAATTGAGTTCATGTGGAAGACAGCCGTTATAGGGCAACGGCGGGGGCTGGGCGGGTGGCTGGGCATGTGCGTGTAAGTGTGCGTTATCTGCCCATCTAGCGGCACTTTTGCCGCCATCTAATTAGACATTGTGACTACCTTAATTGGCTCAAACGCTTGGACTTTATAACTTTTCGCCTCTGCCCACACAGACAATGCCAAATGAATATTGCTTTATCTGCCATCAAATATCTCTCCCTCCCTCTCACTCTCACTCTCTTCCTTTTTCTGCCTCACTCATTCTGCTTGTTGTCTGCTCTGCTGTCATACATAAATAATATGCCCAGAGGATATTCATCGTTTCATTTCATTTGATTTTCATATTTTCATATTTGTGCTTTTTATCACAAAGCAGCTTTGCATTCTTCATTTGTTTGTGCTGTTTGTGTGCACATGAATTTTATATCGAAGCGCACAAACAATTCCAAAATCAATAAAATTAAATTGAAAATCATAAACTGAACGGCAGCCAGGCTGAGTCGCAGCAGCAACAACAACAACAATAACAACTACGAAACTAATTCGCTTCGTTTGTTTCTCTGCTGCAGCAGCTGCACAAAAAGTTTTTGTATTTTCTTTTTTTTTTCAAAAGATTTTTGCTGTACCCCAACTATGTAGACTGTATCTATGGTTCCGTCAGAGCCAAATCCAACTGGAATTTAATTTTCAGTTTGTTTTCATTGCATGGTGACTTTTAAGTACTCTACTTTGTGCAGAGAAATTTAGGCAGATAATGAAGTTAGATTTTTCTCTGATTTGAAAATATATTTGTGATGAATTATTGTCTTGAATAATAATATTTGCCAAATATTATCGATTGGCTAGATTATAGATAGTACATCTATAGATGCAATTAATAATATCCTATGGAACTAGCAATAAGTTATTGTTGTGTAAATTACTACTATATACTATCGATTAGTTATCAATATAAGTTATCTAATATCTATTGATTAAAGGATAATGAATGGTTGGGTATCGATAGGTTCGATATCTTTTGCTTTTTAGCTTCTATTGAATATATGAATATATTGGGATACAATTTCATCTTGCTTTTTATCAACTTTAAGCGAAGAAATTATCAAATTTAAGCTATCGATTTTTATCGATTATTACCTAAAATAGCTACAGCAACTATCCGATTTACTTTGAGTTCTTATCTAATAAACCTAGTGACTTTGGCCCACTCCTAAACATGGCCTAGAAAACAATATTGCATTAGCATTGACTTTGTCTTAACTCCATTTACAGAGCTGCCCAATCCGATTGTTGGAGTTGGCAAATGGGCTTAAAAGGTCTCGCTCTGCATAAATGTTTTGTTTCAATTGGGCTGCCGCCTGGAATCGAGTTGGCTTCACATTTGTGACTTGACCCTCGTAATTCCCAATTGAAACTTGCGAATTTTATAATTCAATTATCGACAAGCAAAACTTTTCACTGCCTACAAATGCGGACAAAATGTTTGTTTTAGTTTTCTCTTCTAGCCGTGCAGCTGTCTGTCTTTGTCTCACCTCCTCTCTCTCTCTCTCTCTCTCTCTCTCTCTCTCTCGCTCGCTGTGTGTGTGGCATTTATAGTTGCTTAATTAATCAAATTGCGCATTTGATTGCCTGTGGCCTTTTGATTTCTCTAAATAAACTCGTTCATTGCACTTCATATCTTTGGACTCAAATTGAATAATATTATTATTTGGAATGGCGTTGATTAAATAAAATAATAATAGTTTCCATTTGACGTGTTTTACTGCTTTCTATTCAAGTGAAATAAGCTGAAATTTTGTGATAGATTTTTGGTTTGTAATTTTCGCTTTTATATCTAAAGAGCTTTTGGGATTGATAAATATGGAGGCTGGCATGATTAAGGCTAGCATTGAGATTGTGCTGAGCTCTGATATTATCTTGTCTTTGTCTTCCTTATTCCAATTGCTCTGTATTTTGTTAGTCTGTGTTATACCTTCTATCGTTTGTCTTCTTTATTTTTTATTCTGACGTTTATCTTCTCTTCTCCATCTTCTATTTCCTATTTTCTAAGTCCTATCTACCATTTTCCATTTTCCATTTTCTATTCCTTTTATCTTATATATCTCATACCTTCCTTTCTGTTCTATCTTGCATCTTCTATCATCTGGCCTTTTATATATACCCTTTCATATAGTCTAATTTCGATTTCCCTTCGACCTTCTATAATCTAGTTTCTTCATTTTTCTAGTTTCGCTCTTCTGCCTCCTTCCTTCTATTTAGTACCTCCAATATTCAATTTTCTATCTCTCTCTATTCTCTCTTTCATCTTCCCACATCTCTTCTTTTTTTTTTTTTGTTTTTGTTTCTTTAACTTCTCACATATATTTTCCATCTTCTATATTTCTCTAACTGATTTCATAACTTTTCTAATAAAACATGCATTCCTTGCTCTGCTCAAAGTATTTTTATATTTTATGTACATAAAAGTCAGGTGGAAAAGCAAAGACAAATATGAAAATATAATTTTAAATAAAAAATCACTTGAGAACTTTTCTAATTTACGCATAAACTTTTGCTGCGCTGCTGTTTTAATTATGTTTTCCCTTTTATTTTATTTTATTTATTTTTTTTTCGTTTGACATTTGTTTTCAATTCTTGCTGAAAATAATTTGGTTGAACAATGCAAACGGACAAGAAAAAAACGAAAATTATGTTGCAATTAAGATATACAAAAAGTGAAACAAAAACAGCGACAGGATGTATAACAGGAGCAGGAGCTGGAGCAGGAGCAGCAGCTCCAAAATGTGCATGAATTAGCGAGATTTACATGAAAATTTCATAAATATGTAAGCGACGTGGACAGGCCCCAAGCGAGGGCGGCTGAAGTGCGTGTGGGTGTGTCTGTGTGTGCGTGTGTGTGTGTGTGTGTGTGTCTGTCTGTGTCACGAATTCAAGGTACGCGTAATCAAAGCAAAAATTACCTAATTAACATAATCCGCAGTGGCCAAATGAGGCGATGTTTGGGCTGCTTCTTCTAGCTGCTGCTGCTGCTGCTGCTGCTGGTACAGCCGAAGGGGGCGTGGCCAGTGTCAGAAGCTGTGTTTGTCGTCTGGTCGCTGTGGCCGTTGATTAGCGTTTTCCTTTGGGGCCAGCACAGCGACGTCCCTCGCCTCTAAGCGGCTTTGCACTCGCCGCTGCCAAATCCTCGGTGATAAGTTGTCCTGCTGTCCAGCAGGAAGCTTGAGGCTTGAAGAGCTGAGGCTGGGACTGAGACTGTCCACGGGGCAACAGACACTGATTAATATACAGACGTTTAAATTTCGTTTTGCGCTTTACGCTTTTGTTTTGCTTTTCGGTTTGTTTTGGTTTGCTTCAGCGTTGCTTTTTGTTTGTTTTCTTTGGATTTGAATTTATTTTGCTCTCCGGTTTGTTTTCACAGTTGAAGCACTACAGTTTGATGCAGCTTGCATTTAAATTGAATGTTCATAAATTACGGTTTGCAGCTATCTAAACTAGAGAGATTTTAATAAAGGAGTTTAAATAAAATTTAATAAAAATAAACTTATTTAAACTAAATAGAAATTTAGCTAAGAAACTCTTACAGCAGAGCTGTAACTTAATATATTTATGCTGTTGTGTCTCTGTGGCATGCAGGGAAAAACTTGTGAGCAGCTAAAAGAGGAGAAATAAAACTAGCAGCGCACAGAAGTATGCTATATAAATTTATGAATGACTAAACGAAAACATCGCCAGCTGAGTCCTTCAGCTGCTGCTGGCGCACATCCTGTGCGGGCCATAACAACGAAAGTCACACAGCTTCCTTGACGCCCTGATGTCTGCCAAAAAGTTTGACGTCTGCAGCTGCCTGCCACACGCAACAACAAGCTCGAGCATCATAACAAAGCACACACACAGTCACACAGACACTCACACACACGCACTTAACATGTGGCCAGCATTTGCTCTGAGTTATATATTTACTTTTTTTTTTTTTGTTTTTTTAATTATATTCTTTGTTGTTGTTTGTTTTTTTTTTTTTTTTTTTTTTTT
>NW_022045892.1:227269-248023 GCF_001654015.2 Drosophila navojoa
TATCTGTATCTGTATCTGTATCTGTATCTGTATCTGTATCTGTATCTGTATCTGCATTTCATCATCTATCTCATCTCATATTTCTAGGGTATATCGCTCATTGTATATTACACAATAGCTGTATGATTTCATTTAATTAAATTCGGATTTCTTTTGCAGTTGAAGCCGCAGATGAGCCGAACGAGAATGAGAACGAGGACAATGCCAGCGAGGAGGATGTGGAGAACGAGGAGTTTGGCGAGCCAGGCAAGTGTTGAAAAACTGTGTGAATATACGAGAAATGTTTTCGCAACTAATGGCATTTGGGTGTCACATCGACTGCCCCGTTTCTTCTTCCCATTTCTAAAGCAGATAATGGACTTACGGAGAAAACGTTCAAATTTGAGGATTTCGCTCGCAGGTAAATTAGCAATGGCCACAAATGTCTCCCCAATTCCATTCAGTCCCAGCCGCAGGCCAATTTCTATTCCCATTCAGTTTTATTTTTTGTGGCCACATTTTATTGGTGTTATTTGAAAAGTTTCATTGATGGTCGTGCTGAAAATTGTAATTGTAATTTTAATTGAAAGGCAGCAAGCAAGTGGCAACGCACAGCTCGTGGCTACTAATTAAGGATTAGCGTCAGAAATTACTTGTGCCCAAAGTTTTATGGATGCCAAAAACTTGAATGCCGCGCGCACAGCTGCCGGTGGGAGGGGCTGTACTTCTAAATGCCCACAAACAGCAACAACAACAACAATTATATTATTTAATGGCGCTGCGGCTTGTATTTAAATTGTGCCATCATTATTGTTGCTTTTGGAAATGTTTTGGAAAGTTTTCGCTGCGGCTAAGCGCTCAAATCATAATTAGCTTAATTTTGCATAATTTAATTGGTGTCTCATCTCAGCATGGCTTTAATATATTGTTACTCAAATCGATCCCCCCCACACACACACACACAGACTGCTGCATCCGAAGATCGTGCGTGCCTGCACTATCGTCCTGACGGACTGGGCCCAGATACCGACGCGTGCGCTGAAGGCGGCTGTCACCATATTGCATCGCATCGCATACGGATGCTCCTGTCCGGGCATGCTCTACCAGGTGAGTGAACCAACTGTTTAAGGACTGCCGCCTGCTGTCTGCCTGCCTGCCGACTGCCGACTGCTGCCTGCTGCTTTTAATTCAGTTTTTGCGCCGAGACGCAGCTCTTGGCACATAAATCAAAGTCAAATGCAAAAAAGCCGCGCTGCGGCTCAGCAGCCATGACTCGGGCTACCGGGACTCTCCAGACTCCACGCTCTGTAGTCTCTAGTCTCGCGTTGTCCGTTGCCAGTCTAACTCGAAGGCGCCCGGTTTTTATTTTCGTCATCTGCTCCGCTCAGTGGCTTCGTTTTTATGGTAATTTGTACAAATTAAGCGAACCTTTTTTCTATTTGTGGCAACCACAAACGATATTTACTGCGCCTTCTTTGTATTTTTCAACGAGTTGCCACAACAGTCGGTGCCCCGCCCACTTTGGGTGCTTGTTTGTCCCATTTCGAAGCCCTTCTGCTGTCAGCTGGAATTTGAACTTTTTAAGCCCTTTACGCGCTGCCTTGAGCCCCTCAGCATTGCTTGGGTTTTACTTTTCAGCCACTGCCGCGTGTCGCCGTAGTGGGAGTAAGCGGCTGAGCGGCACGGAAATTAAGCATTTAAATATGCCTGTTTGTGTTGCCAACACAAGTTAGGGTATGCGGGGTATTTAGCCTGCAGATGTCGTACGAGCTGATAATGAGAAAAGGTAAGGGCTTCACGAAAATATATTCCAAAATATATTTTAGAATCGGTTCTTATGTAGACAAATATAGATGTTAAACAGTTAAGGTATATATTATATATGAGATATAAGATAATTTGGTGTCATGTTCTTATAGAGCACCTTTCATTAGGTACTACTATACTATATATGTACAGTCGAGCTTCGATAATCGAGAAACGCGATAAATCGAACACAAATCTATATCTATAAGAAATCAATTCTTAATAATTCGACAGCTCTCTCAATCAGGTTAGCTCGATATAAATTAAATGCCCTTGATATAACTTAATTGATAAATCGTTTTATTTCGATATGAATATATTTCTATCAATACAAAGCGATTTCTCATAACATAGTCAATACCTCTCTATGTAAATGAATTTCTCTTGATATAAATGAATATATCACAATATAAATCGATTCCTGTCGATATAAATCGGTTTCGCTAGACATAAATTGATTCCTCTCTTTCAGGTATCTAACTAAAAGATTTAAAGTTTTTTTTTTTCCTAGAGTATTTTGCTATTCGAATTGCTAAAACAACTTTTTTATTTCTTTTTGTTAGGCACATTACATATATATATTTATATATACTATTTTTTTTTTTGTGTGGCTCTTTTGTGCGCGTTGGCTGCTGC
This sequence comes from Drosophila navojoa, assembly GCF_001654015.2. The sequence goes on from NW_022045892.1 coordinate 229,691, forward strand.
TGCTGCTTTTCACGGCTGGCAATTAAACTTTTCTTTGAGCAGAGTTCATAAATCACATTCAACGCCAGGCGGCGGTCGCGAGCCCTCAGAGGCAACATTATATAACTGGCTGGCTGGCAGCTTAAGCTGTATTTTGTAAGCGATATGCGCCTGATCACCAAAGTAGCCAACAAATGGCGCATTATGTGAACCGAATAGCGTCAGACATATGGGGAATGAGTTGACTTCAGCCTGGCTCTGCATATACCCTCTGCCAGCTTAGCCGGCTCTGCCGTCTATCGTCTGCCGTCTGCCGTCTGCCCTTGGCTGCTGTGAGGGGAGACATGTCCAGTGTCCATCAGATGTCTTGCTAGAGCTGAGGCTGGCTGAGGCAGGACAAAACAAGAGTGGCATCATATGCAAAGTCAAAACCACTAATGGGTCTGCGCAATCATAGGATAAATTAAATTTCAAATACGGCTGGGATGGGCGACTTCCAGCCAGGGCGAGCAACGATACACAATGCGGAGCAGGGCGTGCTTTGGGTTAGGGGTATGCAAGCGTTTATAAACTTTTGCCGACTGCAAATGATATCTTGCTTTGGCAGCAGCCGCAGGCACCGAACCGCAGGCGACAACCGCAGGATAGCAGTCGCCCGCCGTCCACCGACTCCCCGCCACCCCCTGAAGGACACCAGGCCAAAAGCTTTCGACTTGTGGCTAGTGTCTTTGTCGGCACTTTTCATTTAAATATGAAGTGACGTTCGTTGTCGTCTCATCTCTCTCTCTCTCTATCTATCATCTATCTCTCTCTTGAACAGGCCAAGCTGTTTCGGATCTTTCAACAAGTCTTCAGCGTGGAACGTGACGCCCATCAGGAGGAGCTGCGCCGGCTGGGCATCTATGTGGTCCGCAAATTTGTCGAAGTGGCACCAACTAATCCAAAAATCTATGCAGAGTTATTATTTTACAAGACCGTACGGGAGGCCAACGAGCTCGAGACGGGCTATTGTGATGCCTATGAAGCGTGAGTAGTGGTGGACTAGATGGGCGGGCCGAAGGGGCGAAAGGCCAAAGCCGGAGCAAAGGGCCAAAGGGGCACTGGGGACTCTGGCTTGGTGGCACTGTCACATTGGGGTTAAAGGCCCATCAGCACAATGGGCACATGATTGACTGAGTCGTTGGCTGAGGCTGTCTGCGCCTGTCGTTTAGCTGCTGCGACTAGTTTCAGTAGTCAGCCTGGCTGGGAGGGGGCTGGGGACTGGGGGGCTGGCAACCGTTGATAAATGATGCTGGGCGTCCAGTTTGAAGAACTTGTTCTGTAGCCTTCCATTCATTTCGGTCTTTGCAGCGGCACCAAGGGCGCCTGGAGCGAGGAGCAGGAGATGGAGCTGCGCTTCCTATTCGAGGAGAATCAACGGAATCCCGAAACCGATAAGGGTAACTATGACAAATACTCGACTAGGGGCCACAACTGCCCCAGCCTGTAAATTAAAACCCAATTTACGCTAAATGAATGAAAGCAATCAAAACGTTCGTGGCACAAGAGCGGGACACAAAAAGACAGCCAAACAGAACACAAAATTGAATAGTCGCCTGCCTGTTGGCGAAGGATAAATACCCTTGATGATGTGTGAGAGGAACAAAAGATGAAAATTTCTTATACAGAGAGACGAATATGTTGAGATAGCTTAACAAATCAAGACTTAGCAAATTTTATTTAAATATTTCGTTGATGTAGCAAACTTTGACCTAAGCGAAAAGTCTTAGTCAAGATTTCTATAAGAGATAGATAGATAATATGAGAGTATTACTATAAGCTATAGTCCATATCCATATTCTATATATGTATATCTCCTTTGTTATATTCTCTTCACTATGTAGAGAAATAAGAAAAGGTAACTTCTTGACCTATATAAAAATGTATTTGGATTTACAGCAAAACTACTCTTGACATGGATAAAGCCCTATACAATGACAGCTGAATGTCTAGAGATCTAGACATCTATGACTTTGTTAAAATATATAAATACATATGTTTATACAACATTTCATTTCTCATCAGTAAGCCAACAGACCTCAACTAGAGTATATAGATAAAAAAAAGAAATAGAAAACAGAAACCAGTTAACACCACAAAAAAGCAGAGCAACAGCTTTAATCAAGTCGAGTGTGCGTGTGTGCTTTGTGTTCTTTCAGATGTGATTGATTGGATTCTGGACAATTTGGTAGACAAGACACGCACACGACGCGGCGTGCTAAAGAAACTGAAGGAGCTGGGGCTGCTGTTCAAGGCGCCCACAAAGCGATCGACGAAGGCGGCGCTGGGTGGCAAGAACCTGTGGCAGCCGGAGGAGGATGAGGAGCTGAGCGGCCTATACGATCAGCATCGCCTGGAGCCAGGTGCGCCATTTCCTGCCTCCCACTTGCAATTAAAAGTTAACCTTGTCTCTCTACACAGACTGCCTGCAGCGCATTGTGGATGCGTTTGGGGAGCGACGGAACAAGCAGCAGATACTGAAGCGAATGGTGCAGCTGCATCTGATTGCGGACAAGTCGGAGATACTGCCAGCCAAGGCGAGCAAGGGCAAGGGCAAGCGAAAGCAAGCTAAACAGAAGGAGGGCGGCAAAAGTGACGAGGAGTCGGAGCAGGAGGATTACATGGAGGAGCCGACATTTGGCGAGCCACTGCCTAGGTCAAAGGCCAAGTCCAAGTCCAAGCCACGGGCTCGTGTGCGCACGCCCTTGGATGTAGGCACGGTGCGCGCTCTGATCGCCCAGGTGGATGCGGAGGCGCTGGACTGGCTCAGGGAGTGCCTGGAAGATGCCAGCGAGGATGCTGAAGAGGCGGGCGAGGACGACGACGGTGTGCCGCTGCTGCCGCTGCTCGATAGCCAAAAGGCTGCCATGGAGCAGGCAGACTTTCAGAAGGTACTCGTTGCCCTGGGCATGCAGCCGCCCATTGTGGGCATGGAGAACTATTGGCGCATACCCAGCTATCTCAATGCGGCAGATCTGAAGATGCGCGCCAAGATTGTAGCCGGCGAGGAGGTCGAGCCCGACAACGACAGCGAGGAGGAGTCCCAGCCAGCGGGCGACAGCGAGCAGGAGGAGGAGGAGGAGGAGGACTACTTGGATAAGCGCAGCCGAGAGCGCCAGCAGGCGGCGGCTCAGAATATATCAGTTCAGCAACAACAACAGCGCAAGCTGGACAGCCTGACGTTCAACAAAAGCGACGACGAGGCCGAGCAGCGCGAGCCGCCAGCAAGGGCCAAGGGCAAGCGCGCCAAGAAGGGCAAAGCGAAGGCTAAGCTGCAACAAAAGGACTCCTCGGACGAGGAGGAAGTCAATGAAATAGCGCGCAAATTGGCACGCAGAAGGCGACAGCCTGATGTGTCCAGCGAGGAGTCCGATGCAGAGCAGGAGACACAACGGATAGCTCAAACGGTGCGGGAGAAGGAGCAGGAGCAGGAGCAGAAGCTGGAGCTGGCTGGCAAGCCAAACACGGATGATTTATTTGAACAATTGAAAGCTAAACGCGCCACTAAAATCAAATTGAAGGATATGGTTCTCGATGAGGCGAGCGAGCCGGCAACAGATGGGCAGGAGCCGGACGAGCAGGATGATGCACTCGAGTTCAATTCGGAGGGCTTTAGGGCGCGGCTGCTAGAGCTCGAAGAGGAGGAGCAAGGGCAGGAGCAAGAGCAGGAGCAAGAGCAGCCAGCCGAGTCGGAGCATGACAAAGAGAATGCCACATTGCAGGCGAATAACACAATCAAGGCAAACTCCTCTGCCTCCGCCTCCGTGAGTGTCGCCTCGTCGTCCTTGCAGCGCACACGTCGTGCTAATGTAATTGACTCGGATAGCGACAACGATGATGATGCTGGCGCCATGCCTGCTTACAAGACAAACAAACGCCCACGCAGCGACAATGAGCAGGAGGATGGACAACGACGCGATGAGCCCGACACCGACGACGAGGATATCAATTTTCTGGCACGCAAGAAGCCAGCCAGCACCGAGCCGGCCAAGCGACGTCGTCTGGCCATCATCGATGACGACGACGACGACGAATAATGATTTCTAGAATGTAATTAACTTAGAACTCTGATTTTGCTATTGAATAAATGTCACACTGCAGCTTGCATAACGCGCTGCGAATTAATTGAAATTGTTGTTCCCCCTCCTCAATGTGCACTCAATACTCAGCTAACCAGCTGCAGAGATGGCCAATTGAACAGTTACGACTTGATTGGCATATTGCATTCCATACTACATACATATATGGACATTGATTAGAAACGATGAACAATGTGAATGTCAGCAACAAAGGCTAATGAAGGTTACCAAATTAGAGCGGGGGGAGAGGGGAGCGGGAGTGTGAACCAATTGAAAGCTCAGATGCAATAATGGCACAACTGTTACTATGATTATGTAATGAACCTAGAGGATAAATACAAAAGTGTTGCATTAACTTGCTAAACCTTGGCTTTATGATTCGTGATATTGTAGATCGGAGCCCAACGTTGATCTCGGTGAATCGTGAATTCCAGATATATAGATTGGGAAAGTGTGTGCAATAGGCGGAAGAAGGCATGGCATGCCCAAGTAGAGTAGAAACCGGTTGTAACGACGTTCAAGGGACCGTCGGTATACCCGGAAGACGCTACAAGCGTATACGTTTGCTCATATAAGCTTGTCTGAGGATCAGGATTTTCGTCGCAATCATCGTGCGGTCTAGGCGGAGTCGTTATAACCGCACTCTACTGTATTTATAATCTTGATCAGTGCGAGGAGCTATATATGCTTCTATTCACTCGTCTGTCTCTGAGACTCTTCATCTGTTCATCTGTTTGTCCATTCTTCGATGCTTCTGTCTGTCTGTTTCTCCACCCAACCTGATAAAAGAGGGCGTGGCAGACTGCATATGGTATATATATTCTTGATCAGGACTGAGAGCTCTCTGTACTTCTATTTGTCAAGTTGTGTCTTCCATTGTCTGATTGTCCTTCCGTCGATCCATTCATCTATCCAGACGTTTGTTTATTTTCCCTTCCTTTCGTTGAGTCATTCGTCCTTCCTTTCGTCAATGAATTCGTTCGTCCTTCCATTTACTGTTGTAATTCCTATAAATAACACAAACATTTCGTATAATCCTTCCCGTTTGACATTGCTTAAAAATTGAGATTGTTAATGGGCTGAAGACTTTAGCATCCACATTGTAAATACGCGTATATAAATATATATTTCTATAATAACTGATTTCATCACTTATTTATACATTCATGCCAAGAACAGCTCAGTTCAGATGTCAACTCTTTCTGCTTTTTCGAGCTCATTCATTTTTGGGCCTTGCCAATGACAGTGGCAGCAGTGAGTTTTTATGGTGCGAGGTAACACACTTTGTTGGGATGTTTGAGAATGCGGCAGACACAATGACACACACACACACACACCTGTCCAGTGCAGGTGCTGCTGAGCAGGTTACAAAAGTCACTCAACAGCCTGCGGTTCAAGCTGTCTGCCAGTTAAAGGATATGTGACATTTGGCTTCAACTCGTCTCGCTATGCCGCTCACTCTCTTTGTCTCTCTCTCTCTCTCTCTCTTTCTCTATATCTCTCTCTTTGTATCTTTGCCTCTGTCTCTAGCTCTGTAATGTTAGCTTACAATTTGTAGAGCTCCATTGTGTGGACGCCTCGAACGTAGCCATAGGCAGGACATTCAGCAAAGTCTTTTGTGGGAGCGCGTCTGTATGTCGGCTAATTTGGTGGCTTTTGTTGATGCAACTGGCATTGCTGTTATTGTTCAGCTGCAGCAGTAGCACACTGCACACTGCACATTGCACATTGCATTGCATCCATTACTGTTCATGTCCAGCTTTCGTTTGGCCCGACACGGCTGCAGCATTCAAAATTTGTTGACCTCCCCTGGCCCGGAGCAGGAGGCGGAGACATTGTCCGGCACGGAGACAACAGGGCTGGCTGGCAGGGTTGAGGGCGTGGTAAGTCGTACTTAGTCGCATTGCATTGCAGCCACTGTAGATGATTGTCATTGCTGTTGTTGGGGTTACGCACTGTAAACGGCCTGCATTCCCATCATGCGTTTTTATTGCATTTCTCGACAGCACAACAACAGCAGCAACAACAACAACAACAATTCCGGCCTGAAAAATCATTGTGACAGTTCTCTTATCGAGCCAATTTTTGCTGCAAATGGGAATATCGTGTATTGCTTGTGGAGAGATAGAAGGATTGTAAAATAAAGATCCAATTAGGCAGCATCACTCAAAGCCCATAGAAAGTGAGACTGAAAATGTGAAATACTTTCTCTGGCTTCGTCTACTGCAAAAAGATTTCAATTACTTTGTAGCATAAACTAAACTCTCTCACTCTCTGCCTCTCCCTTTCTCTCTCTCTTTCTCTCTCTATTCATAATTCAAAACTTCATCAGCTTTCAGACGACTCTGCCTCTTGTGTGCACTCGCTCGTCGCTTGGCCAATGTGGCGTATGCGTAATGAAATGCATATCGCGTTAAGCACGTGCATAAATTGTGGCATGCATAATGCCAACGTTACAAGCTCATCTATGGCCCGGCATAAATCAGGTGCCCAGACAACGTCACCTGTCAGACAGCTCATCGTCGTCGTCGTCGTCGTCGTCGTCGCCTCGTCGCTGGCCTAAGCACTTAATTTATTTGGATGCGAAATTAAAAAAGTACACGCAAGACACAAAAATGGCTGCACACACACACACACACACACACACTGGCACATATGTACACCTACATCCCCCGCCACGCCCATTCAGTCACTTTATTAATTTCAAGATGGCGCACACTCAATTTAAAAAGGACGACGCGACGCAACTCATAATTTATTTCATTAATTTAATCAACATCAACGCACATGTCAACTGCAGAGTGTATAGGTGTATGTGTATGTGTGTGTGTGTGTGTGCCACACCTTTTTATCTCTCGGCCTATCTGAGCAAAAAAAAAAAGTAGCAACAAAAACAAGTTTATGTTTAAAATCGCTTAATACATCGTAAATTATGTTGAACTCAGCTGCAGCGGTGTGGATTGCGAGAGGGGGGTGGGTGGCGGCTGGCAAGTGGGCGGGCGGCCATACAAAAGGCCACGCGGCAAGCTGAAGTTGACAGCAGGCGAACGCGGTAACTGCCTCAGTCAACTCGATTATCAAGTCTTGAGCTGATTTTCTTCTCCTTTTTTTCGCTCTCCCCCAGCCAGCCAGCCAGCAGCCCGAGTTCATTAAGCACAGCAAAGCTGCATGTGTGTGTGTGTGTGTGTGTGGATAAACTGTAACTGCTTTCATTAGGCCAACAAGCAGAGCAGGGCTAAAAGAGTTATAGCCGGGCTTTTCACACGCGCCCTAACGATGCGCTCATCATTAGAACAAAAGGCCGTCAGAGATCTCAATGGCAAACAGCGAAAGGATTAACCTAATCTGAGGACTATAAAAGCGAGTTTATATCAACATACACACACACTCGCACACGCACACAGACGTACACGTACACTCAATGAGTTGGATACACAGTGAAATGTGCAGAAAAAATATGCGATTTTTCGTCATAAAGCACATTGAGTATGAAAAGAAGCAGAGTAAAAGTAGATGGAGAGAGAAGTAGAAGAAGAGGTAGTGGCAGAGGCAGAGGCAGAGGTAGAGGAAGAAACAGAAGTAGGAGCAGAAGCAGAGGCGTTTCAGGACATTCGCATATGCAGAAGATGGCGCTATTTGATGAGTTTGTCTTTGTCTCCATTTGGGTGTGTATGTGTGTGTGTGTGACTGTTTTTGTATGCCAGCGGCACATGTTTTTCTAACAATCACACAATGTTTATACAACAGAACTTTTTACACGCTACCCAAAGTCAAAGCAGAGCTCAAATTGAAGCAGATTTGGGCAAAGACAAAAAGCGTCTTTGACGTGCGATAAGCATTGAGAGAGAGAGTGAGAGATGGAGACAGAGCGCTAACGAAAACACTTGTCTGCGAGAAAAAAACAAAAAAATATATATAACAACAACCTTTGCCGACTTTGTGCAGTGACAAAAAAAAAAAAAAAAAAAAAAAAAAAAAAAAAAAAATAAAATAAATATGTTTACCGCCTTCGCAGCCAAATCAAAGTAAAACAAAGACAGATAAAATCAGATTTTTTTCTCAAGTGTTAAAAACTGAAATCCGTGCGGAATTGAGCAGAATGAACAACTACAAAGTTGCTTTGTAACTATCTAGAGTTAACTTAATTAAAATGTTGCAGAGCGTGTGAAGAATATAAACAAAGTTAGCTCGATTTAACTGAAATTTGATAAAGCCAATGTTCTACGTATATAAACAGACAATACACAGGGAATATGAATATGAATAGTCTTTGCAAATATGTTTGGATGGTATAGTTGAGGGCTTATTATTTATTTTCCGCATTCTAAATTCAATTTTTGTACATTCGCAATTGGTTCACTTATTACAGGAAATATATTAAAGATATCGGAAATATATCGATATTTTGGCAAACAACATTTTCTGACATAAATATATTTTTTGTTGAAAAACATATCGATATATGCATGTTTTGATATATTTTCAGCAACCCTAATAGATATACTCCTATGTAAATATATATATGGAGCAAATCTGAGGCTACCAGATCTCTTGGCTATAGTTCAAAAACGCCTAGTCAGGCATTATGGATGAGAATATACTATCTCGAGGTATTGAGGAATGATTTTCAATTTATCAAAATTCTTGCGCTTCAAGTTGCCCCATCGACACCTCAAGCTCTGCTATCCCAGAAATCTTTAGCAGCCTTGAATCTCAGCAAATATCATGAATATATTCTTTGCGATATGCAGTATTTTATTTGAATTTTTTTTTATATGAAAAATCAATCCATGAACCATAATTCAAATGTATTCTTTAATTATATACAATAGTTATAAAAATAAATGAATATTTTCAGTGACTTCCCAGAATGGATTTTAAGCTCTATCCCTCAGCTGCTTTAAGTAGGCTCGAAGTGGGTTTGCACTCTCTTAGAAATTGGCTTTAAATACAAATTTGTTTAGTTTCCCTTTTTTTTCTAGCACCCTGGAAGTCTAATTCTTTGAAGCGGCTTAAGCAACATTTTGTGGACGTTTTCTGTTAGGGCTGTGATGAGGGTTGAGACTCGGCCTGGACTGGACAGCGGAGACGAAAAGCCGACTAATTGGTATTGTTGTGCGCTGTGCCCTGGGGGAGAGTTCCTTGAGCTGACAGCAGCAGGCGCAGAGCTGATTGTAGCCAAGGCTTAGAGAGCCTATGCGAGGCGCTTAAGGCCAGCTTCCTGCTGCTGGCCCTGGCCAGCAATAATTAGCCAAGTGTCTGGGCTAGCGCTGGCTGTATCGGCCACATAAATAACTCATATGATTTAGCAGGGACGCAGCTTTTGATTTTGCGCCAAATATTTTACATTTAAGGTCCAATAAATAAATCGCAACTGTTTTTGGGGCTCCTCTCAGCGCCCACTGACTTAACCAATTAAAGCGTGAATTATAAGCCCGAACAAATCGCCAAGTTTGCGCCGGCCATAAATTTGTGCTTGCCAAAAGGCAGCCTTTGTCTGGATTTATTAGAGCCAAAATGTGGTCTGCCATGCTGAATGCGGCCAAAAGCGTGGAGCTAACAATTTCGATGATTTGCCTCATGCGGCGCCCAAGAAAGAAAGAAAGAAAGTTTTTGGCTTTTGTCTCTGGGCTTTGGGCTTTTTGGCCATTGCCAACGAAATTGCAGCCACTTTGCGTGCGGGCAGGGAGTGAGAGTGGGCGTGGACGTGGGCGTGGGCGTGGTCTGACCCGGCTCGGACTGGCCTGGCCTGGCCTGGCCTGGCCTGGCTATAAAGAATGCCAAGAATATGATCTTAACTTAAAATAAAGTTTGTGCAGCATTCAACTTAAATAGTTAACATAATTCTTAAGGCCTTTTCGCTTGGCATAGTTAACTGAATGAAACCTTTTTGCTGGGCATAGTTATTTGTATGAAACCTTTTCAACTTTTGGCTCAGCTCTCAACTGGCAGTTGGAGTAAAAAAAACTGCTGGAATAGTGAATAGCAAATACACTTAAAGAGCGATTAAAGAGCGGGAGAGGGATAGAGGGAGTGACTGATTAGAGTGAGAGAGAGAGAGAGAGAGACAGATGAAGAGAAAGAGAGAAAATTAAAAAAAAATAGAGAGAGCGAGACAGGAAGAAAGAGAACGAGATAGAGAGTAAGGGAAGAAAAAAGAGTGAGAGGGGAACAGATAGAATGAGGAGAAGAAAAAACTAGAAAAGACTGAGAGAAAGAAAGAGAAAGCGAGAGAGTCAAGCAGAGCGAGAGAGAGAGTAAGAGACTGAGTGAGTGGGAGATAGTGAGATATATGTATAGATCTCTATCTATTTCTCTAGATAGGTTGATAGAGAGACGGTGCTAGAGAGAAAGAGAAAGCGAGTATAAGGGTGAGAGAGAGAGAGAGAGAGGGAGAGAGAGAGAGAGAGAGAGAGAGTTAAAGAAAAATATCAACAGACAGAGAAGAAATCGAAAAGGCAGAGCGACAGAAAGAGAGAAAGATAGATAAATTGTCATATTAGCATATGATCAAGCTATGCATTTAGCATATCATTCTTAAAACTAAAATGTATAATATATAAAATTTGTAAGCCATATCAAGGCCACCAAAGTGGAACATTCAATTCAGTTTTAAGTTTGCTTTTTGATAGGGTATACAATATCTGTTAGTTCCGCTAACGATTTGTTAATAGAGCTTCACATAAGTGCTTGCGGAGCCATAAATAACTACAGGCAATTGCAACAGTAAACACTATAATGCAGCGGCACACACTGTGGGTGGGGCAGGTGCTGGCGGTGCTCCATTGGCGCCCATTATTTGTAGGGAGGCAATTTTCACGCGCTTTTTCTCGTGGGTAGCGAAAATGGAATGAAAAAACTGAAAAACTGAATGAAATGCATGCAAAATTCAAGCCTCGTTGGTTTTTATTTATGGGCGTCATTCTTGATGCTGTTGGCGGGTAGAGGTGTGGGTCGACGGGCGACGGGCAGCCAGCGCATTAACAGATCCGCGACTATAAACCCAAATTACGCTGGCGCCATCAGTGTCTGGTTTTTATTTGTCTGTTTACAGGCTTATTTATTAAATCGATGGCAAATATCGCGATTGCAGCTCGCAGTGCCAGGTAGCTCGTAACGGGCGGGAAGGGAGGGGGTGAGTGGCGCAGGTGAATGGACCACGCAGGTGTCTGGGCAGACGCAACCAATGCGGCATTGCCTGTCTGGGCTACTTAAGATCTTAAGTTGAAAACAAAGTGGAATAAAGTGAGGTAGGCGAGAGCGGCTAGGGTCTGATGAGTGCTAGATACCCTGGAGAGGGGAAGGGAGTCTTGGGAAGTATTTATGAAAAATTATATTATCAACTGCAATTGATATATTATACTCTGTGTTTTCTACGGCACTCGAAGCAAAGCTAATTGGAAAATATATATTTCGTCTCTGCTCTCCCTGTAAGTATTCATTGATAATTATGATTATATAAGTCCTCTGACTTTCATTCTATGAACCACTTTATCTCTCTATTTCTTTGTTTGTTTATATCTCTCTCTCTCTCTCTCTCTCTCTCTCTGTCTCTATATTGACTATGAAACGATTTGATTATAATCTATTGGCTGTATCCTGTATACGCTTTCTACTCCATCTGTTTTAGTTTTGCTCTCTTTTGTCTCTCACGCCCTCTATTTCAATCTGCCTTTCTCCCTCTCTCTTTCGCCTTTGCTCTCTTAAATATTATGATGGGAAAATGCTAACGATATGAGGAAATGATTTGTGTAACATGTGACCCTTCCTCAATATATCACTCTCCCTCTATTGATCTATCTGATTCTCTTTCTCTTTCTCGCTCTAAACATAGTAATAATAAGTATGATATATAAACCTTCTCCTTCTACCTATTTCTATCTCCATCATTCCACTATTTAACCCATTCTCGCTGTCTTTCTCTCTCTTCCTCTTTATTTGCTATAAATTTTTAAAATATTTGATAATAATGTTTTATGCATTGTAGTACGTCATGTCATATATGTCATACCACACACCAAATTTAGAATTCATATTTCACTCCTTCACTCTCTCCCCCCTCCGCCCCTCACTCCGCTGATTACAGGGTATATGCATGGAAGAGCGACATACGCAATGGCAGTCACAATTGGGGCACTTCTCACTGGCATTCGCTAGTACATAAATCAGTTTCATTCCGTGTTGCTTTGCGGGCCAATCTGATAAGTTACATAGCACCTGTTTGGCATGCAAAGCGGCTGGCATTAAGCACTAAACAAATGTGGAAATTTGGCAGAGCTCTTTCGCGTGCGCCCAGCAGGAGGCGGCAGGAGGTGGCCGGGGGCAGCGGGAGGCGGGACGCAGCAGTTTACCTTTCGGCATTCTGCAGACGGCTGAGAGAAATATGTCCGCCATTTTGTTTGCCATTTTTAATGTGTTTTATTTCGGGTGCGTGTGATTTTTTTCGCTCACTGTGTTTTTTTTTTTTCTCAGTTGAAATGTTACGTGGACGCAGCTCTCGTCTCTTCCGTTGTAGTATTCTTTTGATTTGCTTCCTCTTTTTTGCTGTTGTTGTGTGTTATTTTATTGTTCGCAATGTGTGCGTGAGTTTACGCTTTATATCCCTTTGCTACGTGGCCCTCAGTTTACTTTTATAATCTACACCAAAGCCTGAGCCGTTGCCGGTGCAGAGAGCTGTGAGCTGAGAGCTGAGAGCTGGCGCTGTGGCTGGATGCTGGGTTGCTTTGTGGTAAATTTGCAAAATGCGTGCACAGACTAACGGCACACACACACACAGACACACACACGCACGCACTCACACACGCACGGCTAGAGCATTTTTTGGTGTTACCGAAAAAATGTTCTGCTCGAAATTCCTGTTTTACTTTCACTTTTATTTTTCTTTCTGCTTTTTCGGTTTTATCTTGCTCTCTCTCTCTATCTCTCTCTGTCTCTCGTAAAAGTGCTAAAAATGCATGGGCATTTTTTCGTTGAACGCATGTCACGCGAATCCTCACAAATTTCGTGCCACTGTTCAAAAATCAATTAAAAATCCAAAAATCCAAAAATCGCGCAACAGTTCACAGAGAAAAAGACAACAAAATAAAACGAAGACAAACGCCCTTTGGCAGATTTTAATCCGCTTGTGAAACACGTGACAAAAAACTGAAGAAAAACGAAATGCAATTAAAATGCTTGAATATTTTCGGACATGTCACAGTTAGGCAGGTGCCAGATGTACGCCTGGTCGGATGTATATGAATAAAAGCTCCAGCTAATCAAGCCCTGGCAATGAATAGGCTCTTTCATTTATCTAAAACATTTTCCACAGACAGACTTTTCCGCTCGACTATGCAAACAGGCAGCCACAAGGCCAAGAGCTGGTTGAGCTAATCAACTGGCCGGCAAATCTAACGAGGGTTGCTTTAGGCCAGCAACAACAACAACAACCACGACTAGAAGAAGAGTTGCCTTCAATTGAGCTGAAGGTGTTGGCGGTTGGGTGGGCAGAAAACAAGATTAAAAACCTTTCAGCAGCAGAAATTGAATTCGAATTCAACACACAAAACTATGCAAAGAATTGAGAGCTGCTGCTGTCTCGCTCACTCGCTCACGCGCTCGTCTGTCTGTTGGTCTGGCAGCGAAATGACAAATCAAAACGAACTGACTGCAACACGACACGGCTCGCATATGTGGATGCGCTGGGGGGTGGGGGTGGTTTGGCAGCAACATGAGTAAATACCACTTAAAAGTCAAGCAGCAAGCACTAACAGCCAAAGACGTGCCCAGCAGACAGCGCCGAGATCGTTGAACGGCTTACGGCAACTTTGAATATAACTCATACGCCCCGTGTCGAGCCGCACGCATTGAGCCTCCAGTCTTGCCTCGTCTTCTTCGTTGTAGTTGTTGTTGTCGTTTGATACGCCTTTGGCAGCGTCGAATTTCAATTTTTTTCTTTAAGTATTATTACATTCCTTAACCCTTCTCAAACGAATTTGTCTGCGTAGTTTCTTTTTTTTTTTTGTGGCCCTCGTCCTCGCTCGCTTTCAAACCTATTATTATTGACTTTTTGGCGACGCTGGCATCTCTCCGCCCATGTGTGTGAGTGTGTGTGTGTGTGTGTGTGTGTAGCTGTCGTCGCGCTTTGTCCGGGCCCACAGTCAAGTGCACGTGCCGGCGTCTAGCCGCTCGCCGGCAATTGTTGGCATGCAACCAGATGAAGCTATTCGGGCAATAAAAGCAACTAGGCAAAACTTCATCTAGCAGCTGAAGGCAAATCTTTTGCCATTTGCCGTTTGCCGTTTGGCTGTGCGCCTCTTTTAGTGGCATGTAACATATTGCATGCGCCACGCCCACATTTACAATTCATATGTATTTACACATTAGATTATTGCATGCCCAAGCACAGACGGGCAAATGCACTGCCAAAGGACTTGGAGTGCTGCTCCTCTCCCTCTCTCTCACTCTCTCTGTCTGCTGTTGCTTTTGTCAATGATAACGGAAACATCAAATAAATATTATTCTCCATGCTCACACATACATATATACATTTCCCATTGCATACATCTCTATCTGCATATCTCATATGCCCTGGCCTGAGCAGCCTTTGTGTTTGTCTATCTATTTTTGTCAGTGTATTAACCTTTTGACATGTCATTGACCCAGCTGTTGCTCTGCCGGTCTCACCTCAGCTATCTCTGCAGATACTATAACAATTTGCGAAACTCTACCCCTAATCCAAAACACATAATTTGTTGCCTACGTCAGGCAGCGGCTCATGTGGCCTTCATAGCTGATGCCGCCTGTAGGTGGGCCTGGCACAGCACAGCTGCTTTTAGTTTCAGAGTGGGCTTAATTGGGATTATTCGCTCGCCCTGGCATATGCCTACACACATTTAAATAAGCCACGCAAAAAATGAAGCAAAAAACGACAACGAATACAAATTTTATTAAAATACTCAAAGCTCGCATAATTAGTCATATTTGATGTCATGTGCGTGGGGAATAAGCTGCTTAGCTGCCGGCTATTCTAATTAGCAGCTAAAATGTTCACTTTAAAAACTCTATTACCTGCTGTTAGTATTTGGTTTCAATGATAACCAACTGTAATCAGAGTTCATGCCAAGAGAATTTTGGGTTTCATTTGATAAGTTTGTTCAGATGATATTGGAGGCAATGGAAAATTCATATTTGGTTTCTTTACTGTGCAGCTAAAAGCTTGAATCACCATGGCTAAAATACATATTCTTATATATATCAGAGAAACAATTATTAAAATTTCTAGAGCTTAGAAGCACAGCTGAAACCAAAGCAAATATTTTGAAATTCATCGACGTCTGTTCTGCTAAAATAAAAGATGGATTCATTCCACATGCAATGTCATCACAGCGGTCATATTTATAATTTTGTTGATATACTAAAATCTGTTTTATTACCATAGTAAAGATCCATGCCATCATATTTTTATATACAAGCTGGAAGGTCTACATATACATTCGAAGATCGCATCGAAATCAGATTGATTGGACACCTCTACGAACAGGTCTTTAAGAAGGAAATGCTTTTTGAATCAAAAACGATTGGGCCAACTATTAAGTTTCTCTATCCCATTGGATGAATATCTCTGAGTCTAGTTGAGAACTGCATGAGGTTTGGTATATACTCCAGGCTCCATCACTAAAGATGTATTAAAAAGATAATATTTGTACATTGTACGGATTGCACTCTTAATAAAAATAACAATAAACTTATTAACTGGGCTAAAAGCTCTATATAATAAATAATATATTTTATATTTTATTATATATATTTTATTATATACACTCAAAGAACACGCTCTTTTTATGTAAGCCCCATTCATTCGTAATTTGTTCGCATTGAAATTCCCATTTTGCATGCCCTTAAAAGTATGCAACATAAATTGCCTACGCAATTATTTAGTTATTCCCTAAATATAAAACTGTTTATATTATCTCTATAATGCCACAAATTCTCTTTTCAGCTCATAATCTTAAATTTCACATTCAACAAGCAAAAAACTCAAATTGTTTATGCCAACTTTTGGGGCACCTTGATGCTGCTTTGTATGGCATGCTTTAATATGATTTGAAAAATGATGCCATCAAGAATTTTAAGTACATTTCATAAATATTTGAGGCACATACAAGGGACACACAACAATACTTGACAGCAACAAAGGCCAATGGGGAAAAAGAATAAAAACAAATTTGTTCAAAAAATAAATAAATACGATGGTGAGCGGAAATATGCAAACTACAAATGCTCGAAGAGCACATACCTTAAGCCCGAATGCCACATGGAGCAGAAACTATCTGGAATGCGGCAGCAATTCAATTATCGATGCATTCCATTTGCCATAAATTTTCTAATATACTTTTCAATATTTGCTAACAAAATATTCAAATATTCAAATATTTGTGAGTTTTTGGGGCAGCAAATATTCGGCGAATGCACAAGAATTGGGAATTTAATACACGATGCGATAATAAAACGTATAGTAAATTGAAAAATTGCTCGGATGCAGACAATATTTAAAAATGGCAAACAGAAATTTGTTTGCCAGGCAACTGTACATGTGTGTATGTGTGTGTGTGAGTGTGTCTGTTAGTTTTTATGTTGGTTTAGCTGATGAAAAACACATTTTGTGGGCACACACGCACGCATTAGAGCACATTGTATACATGTGTGCATGCATGTGTGTGTGAGTGTATAATATTTCAAGTACAAGTACGCAGTTGAACTGCTGCCAAAAAAAATGCCCATGTGTGTGTGTGTGTGCGTGCTTTGTTTTGTTGTTGATGTGATAAACGCGTCTAGAATTATAATTAAAGCAAATCTATGAATGCCACATGCACACACACACATGTGTGTGACTGTGTGCGAGACTTTTTCGCATTTTACGTGCTTTCATTAAAAATGAAAACATTGCGCCTTGAAGTCCTCCGCCCCGCACCGCTCGCACGGCGTCTGCTAAGCGTCGCCAATTCTAAGCAGACCATAAATGTTGCCACATACATATGTGTATATATGTAATTGTGTGTCTGTGTGTGTGTGTAGGTATGCCTGTGTGTCAACATGCCTGTGTGCGACATGTTTTAGCTAACGTCTGAGTGTATGTATCTGTGTGCGTGTGTCTGTGCCTGTGTGTGTGTGTATTGCCATTACCATTGCCATTGCCTTGGTTGTTGCCTGTTGTAATCTTGGTAATAACCACAAAAATTATTACGGTTCTTGTTGTTGTTCGAGCTGCTGCCGTTGTTGTTGGCCAGCTTCAGCGCCCAGAGTCTGAGGGGGTCCCGTTACCGTTGCTGTTCTGCGGCTGCTGTTGTTATTGTTGTAAGTGCCAATATTGTCATTAGAGTGGCTTGTTACGCAAAAAGCCGCAGCCGAGCGCTACGCCGTGCGCCGTGCGCCGTGCGCCGACGTCGCTGCCAACGCAACAAAATGCGGCAACATCTTGCGGCATTTTTCGCCTTTGCCGTCTTTTGTTTTCGTGTAAGCGACACGTTTACTTCTCCCCCACCCCTCTGCTGGCCCACTCGTCTCGTCTCGCACGCACAGCCAGCCACCCCCTCTGGGCTAACTAACTGCATCATTATTTTCGTCTTTACTTTGTTCATTAAACGAACATGAAACGTTAATTTAATAAAGTCAAATTCGGTCCGCTTGGCTGTGGCTGTGGCTGTGGCTATGGCTCTGGCTCTGGCTGGCGGCTCTCGATTCTCGAGTCTCGACGTGGCAGGAGTCGGCCGGGAGTCGCTGTTGGCCCTCTGGCAATTCTAATTGAGCCAAGTTAAAAGCATGGCCAAGCAGCCATCAGCAGACTTTGATGTTGACGAATGACAAATGTCAGTGCCGAAATGTGAATCGATATGTGAATCTTAAATCTCTTTAAATTACATTGCATGATAATCCAATGGTGGAGATAATAGAGACGTGCAGAGAATGAGAGAGAGAAGGAATCAAAGAAATTGAACGGGAGAGCAGAAAGTGAATCTGTATGAAAGTGAGAGGGAATGTGTAACGAGGATATAGGGTGGAAGGAAGAAAGAGAGAAAGAGAGAAAAAGGGAGAGAGAGAGGGAGAGAGAGAGAGAGAGAGAGAGAGAGAGAGATATCATTAGAAAGAAAGTTCAGTAGAAATCAAGATATAGTATTCAAGTTTAACTGAAAATCTTACCATCTTAAACAAGTAAGAAAGCTCTAGTCGAGACTGCTCGACTACGAGATCCCCTGAA
>NW_022045892.1:248033-319298 GCF_001654015.2 Drosophila navojoa
AACAAAACCATTATACCCTGATTTCCCATTTTCAATGGGTTCAGGGTATAAAAATAATACAAAGTAGACAGCCTAGAACAAAGAAAAAGACATTATAGTTTCTAAATTATAAAGAATAAATCTGTATGCAAAAAATCACTAACAGAGTTTGAGAGAGAGCGAAATATATAATGGCTTTCATGTACAGTAGAATACCAATAGCTCGAAATGGCAAGGGGAACAGTTTCTTTTTTACACAGAAATTCAAACTGTCGAGAATTATTGAGAGCGATTCTCTCAAGGACGATAGAAATTTCCGATTTATAACTATTTTTTATATATCGGGATACACATTACCGAGTACCGACTGTATATTTACTGATTTCATTTTTCCGAATTAAACTACTTATTTTAAAAGAAAATCAACTTCAATAGCACCTGTAAAAACTATAAAAAACATAATTATATTTACTAGACATGCCGCAATGCCAGCTAACGGCAATCAAGCCAAAGCTTCGAAACTACATAAAGGGATTACAAGGCCGAGCCACATATGTTCATCTGGCCAAAGCCGTGCTAAAACTGAAAGTGCATAATCACGCACCACAGCGCTGTGGTGCTCTAAGTGGTCGTTAAGCTTTCAACGATAGTTGGAACCACCGAAAACAACCCAAGCACCCGGCCACTACACCCCGCTCCCACACCCCACACGCTCAACCCTTTCAGGCAACGAAACACGGAAAGTTTTTGCCACACACGTGGCCCGGCAGCAGCAGCAGCAGCAGCAGAAGCAACAACAAAGTTCGAATGTTGCCAAGCCAAAACTGTTGGCACTTTTATTAGCATAAATATTTGTCAAATTCAACAACAACAACAACAGCGATAAGAGCAGCAGCAGCAGAAGCAACAGCAGCAGCAGCAGTAACAGCAGCAGCAGCAGCCGCATCAGCAACAATAACATTCATGCGAAAAGTTTTAAGCGTTTTCATTGGAAATGATTTAACAAAAATGCGCATGCTGTATGAATGCCAACATCCCTCCCACTCTCACTCCCACACACACTCACAACTTCCACTTTGCTGCGTAATGTGTTTCATTAAATCGAACTCAAGCTTCATTGCCCTCGCCCTCACCCTCGTCTGGCTGCTGTTTGGCTCCTTTTGTCAGCTCGGGTTGTTCAGGTTAAATTGAAGAAATGTGTTCTAATTAGCCACACACACACACACACACACGCACACTCATACGAGCTGCTACTATGCGCAACAACAGCTACGCCTCCTGCTGCTGCTGCCAGCCCCTGCCCCTGACCCCGCCCCACCCACAGCCGGCAGCAGGCAAAGTTTGAGCTGCCAAAAACTTGTTGTTAAAGTCGCATTAGCCGGTTAAAGGTATACGAGTACATGGCTAATGAGCTGCGCATCGCTCTTAGCAAAGTGAAAGCCATGTTAAATTTATTGTTTGTCTGGCCAAAATAAGCCCCAGCCCTCGAAAGGTTTCGAAAGCTAATTTCAAACAAAAAAGGGCTCGACTCATGCATGCCAAAGCGGAAAAAATGAGGCACGAAAACTAGCTAGAAACTATGTTAATGTCTGCCAGAGTTGAGAGCACTCTTATTGTAGCTGTCAGCGCTGCTGCTGTTGCTGCTGCTGTCCGGCCTAGGTGCTAAAAGCCACCCCCAAGCTGGCCCCAGAAGCAACCCCTGCTTGCGTTTTTTATGCCAGCCAAACAGAGCGAAAAGTGAGCAACAAAATGTTGGTAGTTAAATTTGCTGCGGACTATTTGGCTTGACTATTGATGTGCGCGCATTAAAAAACAATTTTTATGCACAGCAGCAACAGCAACGACAGCAGCAGCAGCAGCAACATTCAGTGGACAACTTGTAGCCATTGCTCCCTTGGATCTGCTTCGAGTTCCGGCTGCGGACAACAATGAAGCCTTAAGTGGACTTTTATTGACTTTTAGTCAAAACGAATTTCGACAATTTATCGAACACAGTTCGCCGCGTGTTCATTATGCAAACGTCATAATGATGTTGATGCTGAGGATGATGATGTTGTTGCTGCCATCACTGCTGCTGCTGCTGCTGCTGTTGTTGTTGATGAGGACAGCACGTTCGGCTTGTAATGGAATTGGCGAGGTGGGCGTGTCATGGACTGTCATTCGCCTAGCTCATCAATTTCGCATTTGTTTTGAATGACCAGCGCGCTTGCTGTTCAGTCAACTGTTGATGCACTCACTTTAGCCAACATTTAATTATGTTAGCCAAAAGAAAGAAGAAATAAACTGTTTTCATCTAAAATTAAGTAGGCTTGGCTCCAAGACTGGCATGAACATGTTTTCTTGAGGTATACGAAAAATATTTCTTTTGTTGTTTATGCTCTATATAATCTACTACGCCCATATATCGAAATACCAGAAGTATTTACTCTATTATCTCTCTATACTATAATATGCTCATATGTCATTTATAAGTACATCAGATGAAATAGTATTTACTTCGTTTGCGTAGCTTAATAACCTCTCCCGAAATTATTTCTTCTATTTCCCCATACTATAATATACTCATATCTATTATTAGATATACTAAAAGTATTTCTTTCTTTACTGTAGCTCTATTTACTATCATATACTCACATGTCTACATATTCATTCATCTGCATTCCACTTAAAGCTGATGAGCTTTTAATGCCTGGGATATCATTCAATTTTGTCAACTGCTTTCAATTTGACTTCAGCTCACATGGTTTTCACTTATCTCGACCAGCCAAGCGTCTGGCACTTTAGCTATTTGCCTATCTCTTTCACTTTGGAAAATCTGTGGACAATTGCAGCAATTAAGCGCCATAAAATGTTTGCCAAGTGAGTGATAGACAGAGAGACGGACGGACAGACAGTCACCCGGTCGGACAGACGGACAGACGGACAGACGTGTTGGCTTTGCAGTCAGCTCGCAAACAATAACAAATCAAATTGGCGACAGACAGGAACATTCGAGGCGGATGTTAAGTGTGAGACAGACAAGTGCAGTAGCAGCAGAAGAAGAAGCAGTAGCAACAACAGCTGCGGCAGCAGTTGCATTAGCTGTAGCTGTAAATGTAGCTGTAGCTGCAGCAGTTGCAGCCACAACAACAACAACAACAACTACAACAACAGCCCAAAAAAGATTCAACCTCCGTTTAAGCATACAAATTTAATGGCATTTGGTTTAACGTCTGCCAGCCCTGATGAGACTCGAAAGCTGAATACTGAAATGCCTGACAATACAAGTACAGTGAAGCTTCGATGGAAGTCTATACAATTATGCAGGATAAAAAACATAGATAGGAATATAGGAAGATAAGAACATATGAATCTTAGAGTATAAGCGAATGAGAATATAAGAGTATAGGAATATACGCGCATGAGAATATAAGAGTATAGGAATATACGCGTATAAGAATATAAGAGTATAGGAGTATAAGAATATAAGAGTATAAGAGAATGAATTTAAAGAGTTTAAGTGTATAAAAGTATAATAATATAAGACTATAAGACTATAAGAGTATAAGAATAAAAGAATATAAGAGTATACGAATATAAGATTATAAGAATGTAAGTATAAAAGAGTATAAGACTATAAGAATATAAAAACGGGATGGCATAAGAGTAGAAGAATATCAGAATATTAGAGTAAAAGAATATAGGTATATAAGAATATAAGACTATAAGAATATAAAAACGAGAGAGTATAAGAATATGTGAAGTCCACTTTCAAAATAGAGCGAGCCAAGTAAATCATCTCATTCGAAATTTCATACCAACATCAGACCCAAAATCCATGCAACGCAGGGTCCATGGGCCTTCAGTATAGCGTAAACTTGTTATAATGAAATCCTTAATTAGCCAAGTTGCATCCTTTTTGGCGAAGTAAAATTTATTTGTTTTTCCACTTTACACACTTTAAATGAAGTTATAACAATTTCGTACTTTTACTCCAATTTTCTTCTTTTTTTTGGTTTGTGCAACTTGTTTTCAGCCCCATCATAAAGTGCTTATGCAGTGCTATTCCCTGAATTGCAATGATATATAAAGAACTTTTGCCACTCGCTGGTGTTGCTGCTGCTGCTGCAAATATGATATACTGTTTGCACGGAATGCATGACAACACTTTATTACAGCTGCCAGGCGAAGGGCGGCAAAGTCAAAGTATCTGACAGTCAGGCAGGAGTCAGGCAGGCAGGAGTCGGGCGAGCAGGAGCCGGGCGGGCAGTCGGAGCGACTCTCGAGCTGTCTCGAGGCTGGCCAAGTTTTTGCAGTGGCATCTTTGAGATTTATGCTGGGCCACGCCCACTTTGCTCAATGGGCATTCAATTTTTATGCACACTACTAATACGCCCCGTTGCACGCAAGATGTAAACATGTTTTAGTTTGCTTACTCTGTGCCTCGTTCTGCCCAGGTTAATGGCGGCTGCAATCCTCTTGGCCATCTCAATGCATAGCGCACGCTCTTTGTTTGAACTTTGGCATTGAGCTGTGTTTTTTTAGACTGAAAACCCTTTCAGGCAACAAATTTGTTTGACTGCCTTTCAGTGCCCAGCTGAGCTGAGCTGAGTCGAGTCGAGCGCTTGGCCCTGAACCTTTTGCAGGCGAAATGTCAAGAGCAGCGCCTAGGGCTTTGTTTAAATTTAGCGACTGGCTGATTGAAAGAGGCCCAGTTAAAGGGCGCAACTGCTGCGGCGCTGCGCTCTGGCATTCAACTATTTATGGGTGAGTTGGCGCCACAGATTTAGCCCGGAGCCAATGAGCTGCGGTTTTGCGAGTTGTCTGTCTGGAAAATAATTGAATAATAAAATGCGTCATGTGCCGTTCCCAAAAATGCAAGCAAAGGCATACGCCTTCTCCCACTCCCACTCTCCCTCTCTCTCTCTCTCTCGCCCTTTGTGCATTTGTGGGCAGCTAATAATCAAAATGGACGCTGGAACGGTTATAAATGCTGGCGTCACAAAACTTTTGCGAATGGACATAATGCGACTTCGTCATCAACATCCACATTCACATTGTTGTTGTTGCTGGCGCAACAGCAGCATGAAAGGAAAGAAAAAGAAAAGCAATGCAAAGAAAAGGCAAAGAAAAAGAACAGCAAAAAGAACAACAAAAACTTGTGGAAAGTCCATTAAATACATAAACCTGCCACGAAATGTTCATGGAAAGCGCATAAAGAAACTTTGTAGCTGGCCCCAACTGTCGCATGGCTGGCGCGACAAAGTCAATGGAAAATAGAAAATGCTGAAACTATTTATGCGCGCCATATGTGACCCCCTCACACACACACACGCACACACACACATGCACACCCATCTATGGCCCTGGGCGTAATAACTTGATTTGCTCACAATGCGGGCGAATTGGCTGGAGAGTTGAGGGGTTGGGGGGCTAAATTGCCGCAGATGCAAGCAGAAAAGGCCACGCCCCGCATTCAAGTCAGCAAAAAGTGCGC
This sequence comes from Drosophila navojoa, assembly GCF_001654015.2. The sequence goes on from NW_022045892.1 coordinate 253,489, forward strand.
ATCAACAAGAATGGGCAGCAGGACAATGAAGACGCGGGCTTGATTGTCCAGTCAGCGTCAGTTGCTGGCTTATTTATGACTTCCTTTGCCAGCAGCAATAGCAGCAGCCGCAGCAGGAGCAGCAACAGCAGCAGCAGCAGGAGCAGGAGCAGCAAAAAATTTAGATCAAAAACAATTTTTATTTTGCCAATATAGCAGAAATCGATGCACATAAAATATATTGCAAATGCATAACATTTGCCAGCTGCCAGCCACGCCCCCCTCAGCACGAAAAATTCTGATCGAAATTGAGAGATTTTAACAAGTTTTGGCAACGCGAAATGGAATTTATTGTGCCAAGCGATGCGATTTATGGAGCCCCTAAGTGTTTTTTTTTTATTTTTTATTTTTTAGAGCTCATATATGAACTATAAACAAGCGAGTTCACGTTGACAATGCCCCGATAATTGCAGTCATTTAGCTCGCCAGACTGCCCAGCGAGAGCTAAATCAAGCTGAGATGCCGTTATATAAATAGATGAGTATCTCGCCTGTTGATTGAGCTAAGCCAAAACCGTTAAGAGTGCATCCAGCGCAACATAAATAAGAGCGAAAGCCATTAAGAAACCAATCGTCATTCAATATCTGGCTGCGTATCTCTGGCCTGGCATAAATTAACGCAGTCTATTGACCCTGCTGAGCGCACATTAATAACATTTTATTTGGGATGTCAATAAGCAAAAGCAGCGCCGCCTGGATGACAAATCTTTGGAATGACTTTTTTGAATTGGCTCAAAAACTTGGCGCATGACTTATGACTGTAGCAGTCGACAAGACAAGCAGACATACATAAACATTTACAGCTAAACAGAAATACACATACAGACATATCATATCATATCATATCACATGCACATTTACTCGTCTTTATTTACTTTTGAGCTCATTTTAATATTAAACCCAAAACTTGAGGCCAAAGAAAAATTCTACAAAAAGCAAATAAACTCTGGGAGCTCACATTTGTTTGCCTTGAAATTATTTTAATTAATTATGTCAGCCATATGCAATAAACAAGCAATTGCTTTGCTTAATCATCGATACATACGAGCATATCGAATATATTCTAGCAGGCTCATAAATTTCGAAAGCAATTAAAATTTGCATAAATTGCAAATTCTAAATTTATACATGTGTAGAGAGAGAGAGAGAAAAAGAGAGAGAGTGAAAATAGTTTGTCTAAAAACTAAACGAGCACTCGAAATAGTGTACACAACGAGCGGAACATGACAGGCGAGCAGAAGGCGTGGCAGAGCCATGGAAATGCAAAAATTACGCATACGCCATGTGGCACTCGAAGCAAACGAGAATTTTTGAGTGCTCTTTGGCAGAAAAATGACAGAGTTTCATTAACAGACAAACAAAAGGCAATGAATTGCAGCAGAGTGTGGGGTATACTCGACTATCAGATAGTCTGTTTACTGCTAGAGCGGCGCTGTAGCTCATGGCCCTTCCTACAACTGTGAAGATTTGATCATGCTTTGCGAGATGTTGACCTGTTTTGCAGTAAAGTTGCTCTGTTGAGCTGGGTATGCTCGACTAGCATATACTCTGTTTCCATTCCAGCTACTCTGAAGCATCGATTTACCTTGTAGGGCATGCTCGCCTTACGCATCTGTTGTTTATTTGTTCAACTTTGAAGACTTTGCTGGAGTATCAAATGCCCTGCCTGTGAATAGATCAACTGTAGGCAACCAGGCATGCTAGACTAACATATACACTTTTTTCCGTTTAAGTAACTCTGCTAGAACTACTACTACTTATGACCCAAGTTCGGCTATTCTGAGCCGTTGTGCATGCTCGACTACTACATACCCGGTATAAGCAGCTCAGGAGGGTTGGTCTTGCTTAACTATTAAAACCCTGTGATTCATTTTTTTGCGACTGTCACATGATGAATTTATGAAGCGTTGGCCATGATCAGACAGCTCATACCCTGTTTTTTACGAGCTGCTCGGCTACCACTATTTAAGCTACTGCAAGTTGGGTATGCTCGACTCGGAGTTGGGTATGCTCGACTCGGAGTTGGGTATGCTCGACTCGGAGTTGGATATACTCGACTCGGAGTTGGGTATGCTCGACTCTGTTTTTGATTTAAGCGATTATTAAGAACTTTGCCTGTCTTCCATCTCTGAAGAGTTGGGCACACTCGACTGGCTCATATTCTTTACTCTACTCAAGCAACTGTGCTGAGTTGGACTTGCTACATCAGCACATACCCTGTTTTTCATTTAAGCAACTTTGGACAAATTGTGAGAGACGTTACTTTATTTATTGATTACACTTTATACTTTATACTTTACTTTATTTATTTATAATAAATCAATAATTTGCATAAGTTTAAAGCGCTCAGCTTCCCTGGCTAGCTTTTCACTGCTTTGTCTTTTGCTCAAACCCGAATATCAACCTATGCAAATCGATGCGATTTTATGCATATATATGTATATTCGAGCATGAACTGTTTGTATTTGAGTGTAGCTCGGAATATGTTTTGTGTTTTGGGGCATTGGGTTTAGCTTGTGCCGCATATTTGTTTAGGATCTGACACCGATAGAGTGGGTGAGCGAGAAGGGGCGAAGGGGTGAGCACTCTTATCCCTTTTCGCATAATTTGCGAGTTAATCTGCTGTGATTTATTCATAGACTCTGTTTTTGCGCCATTAGTTTTTGAGTTTATTTGGTGTAGGCTGTCGGCGATTAGCCTGCCAGGGGACGACACACACACACACACACATACACACACGCAATCCCACACCAATTAATATTCATACTTATTAAGTGAGTCGCGGTTTGGCATTATTTACACGTTGCGAGCCATCTATTTAACAGGCGACTGGCTCGTTGCCATGGTTAAATGCAATGCATTTCATATTCATAATGGACATTTTTTATTACGCATACGTAATATATATACATGTGTATGTGTGGGTGTGAGTGTGCGTGTGTGTGCACATGAAGGAGCTGCGATCTAGGCAACATAATGCACAACAATAAATTTATTCAACTCATGCCAAGGCACCAGGCGACACTTGTGAGCACATGTGTGTGTGTGTGAATGTGTGTGTGGGTGTGCTGGATGATTTATGTTGAGGTCCTTCATTGCACTTGCCGCGCACTTGCTGATATTGCGCTTTTGATGACTTGTTATTCATCGTATATGAATATATCTATGTCTGCCATAAATAGCCATTAGCGCTACGTTTTGACACTAAAAGCCAACTGTGCCACTCTCTTTAAGGTCACTTTCATGTTGCTGTCACAGCAACAACACCAACAGCAGCTGCAGCAGCAACTAATGTCAATAATGAGCTTTGTATTGATAATGCAACTAATTAGCATGTGAGTTAATTATTTCAAATTCAAATGTTTGGCACGCCGAGACCATTTTGTTATTGTTGCGACATATGTTTATAGATATACATACACACATCTATGTGACTGCATCTATGTATGTGCGTGTGTATTGATTAGATATGCCTTGCCAATTATGAATATAATAACATCCATTTCAAATGCTTTTGTGCTCACGTTTTCGTTTACTGTAAACCAACTGCAATTCGCATAAACGAAACAATTATCACACAAATTGAATAATAGATTATTAAATAAATGAGGTGTTGCAAATTAAAACTACTGTTAGTGGTAATATTTTAGCAAATTAATGCAGGGAGAGACAGCACATATTTTAGTGTGATGCTGGAAATGAAATGAAAATTTGATGCTGAATTGAGAGTTGATATTATGATTGAGAGAGAGAGTGATGCATCTTATTTAAAATTCTTATACATAGGTATATTTTAGGTTTAGCATATATGCATAGAGCGGTGCGGCGCGATAAAGTATAAAAATTTCAAAAATAGGTATGTAATATATTTATACATATATCAATAATTGTACATATAGTGCCTTCCACACTCCTCTGGCAACCCTATATCATTTAACAGAGAAGGACACACTAATATTTGAGAGATATTATGTTCAGAAAGTGATGTCAATTCATATACTTGAACTAAATTACACAATCATGATCATGATATAAAAAAAAAATTTTAAATAATAATAATAATGGGTCCGTATGGTCAACCTTGTAGGGTTGCCAGATGGGTACAGTAGTAAAGTAGAGATTTTCTTATATATTTTTCATTTATTCTCAGTATTCATTTCGCTCAATACGTGTTTTTATTCCTGCCACGTCATCCAATCACGTTCATCTAGCTCCACTTTCGTGTTGTTAAAGGCCCACTCAAGCGAATTATACAACACTAACTTCCACACATATATATATTATATCGATAAAACGCTATACCACAACAGCAATAATATTTGCTATATATGTCTATATATATAAACATATATGCCTATATACTTCCATTCACACTATCTATGCTAGCTAACAATGCTTTAGAGCCAGGTTTATTTGCTTAACTGCATATTGATTTGTGCTTGGCCAACATTTTTCTACATTTGGCTTGTCACAATTTATTAGATATTAGATATGCTCGAGCTGCCAAATGTCACTTAAGCTGTCAACACCCTGGTGAATACCCTGCCCTGAATACACACGCCCTTACGCACGCTTGCACCCACACGCACACACACACACACATGAATACATATATTACAGTCCTGTCCGTCCGCACCTTAAATACCCAAATCAAAAATAAATGGTAAACACTGAACTGTCCAACGGAGAGAGTCAACCCCAAAAAGCCGACCAATGAGGACTCTATAGAAAACTGCTGATGATATGATATTTACAAACTATACATATATCAATGTTTATACATGTGTATGTGTGTGTGTTGCGTGTTATGCTCAGCATTGTTGTGCTTTATGCGTTTACTGGGTACGTGCTGTAAAAATTCCTGCAGAGGCAAGCAAATATTTATTTAATGCTTTTGAGCAGGCCTTCAATAGATGGTCACCGATAGAGCCGCAGGACATGCTCCTTGCCGGCATGCAAAGGACCATCCATCCAGCTATTTGCACTCGTTCTCCCTCTCTCTCATTCTCTCTCTGTGGGTCGGGTTGGAGTGCCTGCAAATGTTTTCCTTTCCTCTATTTTCACTTTATTTTTTGTTAGTTTGTGTCTCTTTCTCTTTCACTCACTCTCTCTGTCCCTCTCTCTCTTTTTCATGGTGGCCAGCGACTGTTGCTTAGTTAATTTCTGGCCAGGGCAGCCATTGTTTGCCCGCACGTCTGTTGACCAAGTCCTGGAACGGCGCTCCGGCAATGCCTTTCAATTTACGAACTCCAGTCGAACGCCCACATGCCGTGTCGCTGGGGGTGTGGCCGGCATTGTGTGTACGTCTAGTTTTTAAGTGCTGCAGCACAAATAAATCACATTGGCGAGCGACGTTTGCCTAGCTGTTGTTCTTCTTCTTTTTGCGTGTGTCCCGCCTCCCTCGCACAGGTAATGTCTGCGCCCGAGAGTATGCAATAAAATATTTTCAGCAGACACTATAAGTGGCGGCTGCTGCTGCCTCTGCCACTGTCTCTGCTTCTGCTGCTGCTGCTGCCTCTGCTGCTGCTGCCTCTGCTGCTGCTGCAACTAAAGTCGACGACATTGCCAAGTCTCTGGCATTAATATTTGATCGCTTGGCGTTCCTCATTAGCATTATCAAGCGCCAAGCTGGCCCAAATATGCCGTCTGCAAGCAGCTGACATATTAATGTGCAGGTTAAACCAACAACAACAACAACAACGGCAGCAATAACAACGTCATCAACGTGTGTGTGCGTGCCTTTGTTTGATTACAAAACTCATAAAGTCGCCATGAAATTCAAACAATGCGCTACGTGCATCGAATGCCAACAGCCAGCGGCAACCGCACGGACAATGTCTGCCCTGCCCAGCCACGCCTCCCATCGACCGTCGTCCTGCATAAACACAACATATTCGTTTGACCCAAACGAGTTAGAGCCCAGCGCACAAAGGTATCGCCCTTTAATACATTTTCATTATTGCAAACCCATTTGCTTGGCAACCGCCGCAAAGGACTTGCTGCTCCTGCTCCTGCTTCTCCTCCTGTTCGTGCTGCTGCTGTTGCTGCTCCTGCTGCCAAGAGGTCCTTTCCAAATGTGTGAAATACAATTCGGGCAATCAAATCAGCTTTGACAACTTTAAAAGTGTATTTTCTCTTACTTTCGTTTTCCTCTTTCTTATTCGTTCTCGTTTCTTCGAGCAGCTGCTGTTGCCCTAAGCATGCGGAAGACGCACAAAACGATTTGTCAAAAGTGGTTTTTCACTTGTGGATTATGAATACTTTGCTTAAATTTAGCTGACAGCAGAAAATTATTACACAATGATTAATATTTATTTGCGCTGCCCGAAACGCGCGCCCAAACACACAGCCCATAACGCGTGGGTGTGGCCGCCCCGAGTCCAACTCGGAGTCCGATTCAGAGACCAAGTCCAAGTCCTTTTTCACACAGCGAGTGACAACGTGCTGAAGGCTTTCACAGATACTCTACGGACTGTGGGTCACTTGTGTGGGTTACTTTGGTCTATTGTGGTTTGAGAGAGTTGTAAAACAGAGAGAAAGAAAAAAGTTTTTGTATAGTAATATTTTACAATAAAGGCTGATAGAATATTTTAGTTGATATTTTGCATATATTCTGCTTTAAGTACTCTATATACATATGTACATATTAACATTTGAACATTTATGTATCATCATCCCACTTCATCTTTCCAACTCTTTTCCCATACAACCTACATTTACTTTATCAAAAGGGTAACTGTTATTCGTTGTCTGTCTGATCGACTCTCTCTCATTTCTTTTTTGTTGTGCTCAAAAGGCATTTAATTTAGATTTATGCGCCGCAGCGCATTGTGACAGGCTGGCAGCTCGTACAAAACATAAACATAGTTACTCTCAGAGCGAGTGAAATTATGATATCGTGCGAGCCAGTCCCAGTCCCAGTCCCAGCTCGAGTCCCACTGCCAGGCCAACAGTCAGAGCTAGAGTCGGAGCCAGAGTCGGAGTCAGAGTCCGGCATGCCGACCCAGTCAAGTTTTAGCCGCAACGTTTGCTTTTGCTCGGCTGCTTGTTTGCTCGACCGCTGATAACTTATCGAACAATAAAATAGCCTTAGGCCGTCGCAGCTGACAGACGAGCGGCTGAGCTCTGAAGACTGAGGACTGAGGGCGGAGGGCAGGCATGGCTGTTCGCTAAGTCGACACAAGGCAAATAAGGATATGCGCAAATAAAATAGCAATAAATCAAAACCTCTGACGATCTGACGATGACGACGAGGCTGGCCCTAGCGATTAAGGCCTCATAGTTGTGATTCCTGATGCCTTCAGATGTCTCCGGCGACTCCGCCTCCACGGCGCTCCTCTAATGGTGTTTCAGTCCCTCCAAATAAATCGTCTGGGGGTCGAAAGTGATTTTGATTGTTATTTACTTGACTCGAGCGACGTCTGCTGCCCGCTCCACTTAGCCAGCCACGTAATTTTCAATTTCAGCGGCGAGTTACCCCACTCCTGCGCCTGCTCCGGCTCCTGCTCGTGCTGCTGTTCATAATTTATGCCAATTGTCAGCCAAGCTGCATGCATGACAGCCAAAAATCAATGCAGCGGAAGTGCCAGAGCCGCCATTTTGCACCGCCTGCCACTGTCAATAAGGAAGCTTCATTATAAATTATCCGGCTGACAGGTGAAGTGGGAGCGTAGCGACGAGCGACGAGCGCATAAGAAAAAACATTCCCTCTCCGCTTCAACAGCAGCTCCCACCCACACACACACCCACACACCGGAGATTGTTTCAATCTGCTTAAGCGTCCAGGCCAAGTCAAGTATCCTGCCGCCAGGCAATCAGGCGTATTATGTGCTCTGCCCCTGCCCCTGCCCCTGTAGGGCCTGCTTCAGTTCCGATGGCCATTAAAAACGATTGTTGTCTTAAAAATTTCGTATAATTGGCCAGGCATAGCTGAAGGGGCGACGTAAGCCACACACAAATCGAAGGCAAACATCAACTCGTTAAGCCGAGAGCTCTATGTAAATAATGCAGCACTTCAGTGGAGAGCCAACTGCAGGCAGACTTGACCACAATTAGATGCGATTACTCGATGCAAAAGACTCGTTGGGGCAGCTATAAATAATCCCTTAATGCTATTAGCGCCGTTACCTCAGGTAAATATGACAGTGGAGTGAAGCGTCAATTAGGCCAGCGCTGCGCGTTTAATGGGGGCCACTTGAAAAAATATTAAAAAGGAGATATATATACGAGTGAAAAATTTGAAATGCGTAGCAGCAGGCGCACCCGCCTGCTTTATTGGCACCAGCCGGCCGGAGTGGCCGGGCTGGCAGGAGTCGCAGGACTGCGAGAAGCAGCTGGACATTAGCTTTTTGGGCCGTGGAGCTGGGGGCCATTGAGGATAGCGGGCCCGGGTTCCAGTTATGGGCAGCATTATGCTCCAGCTTGTACATGATATGGCGTCATTAAATACACATTACCATGCAGCACGCTCAGCAGAGGGTGGCAGGGGTGGCAGGGGACGGCTGGCTGATACAATAACAGCAGCAATAATAAGCAGCAACAGTCGCTGGCAGCGCAGCGAGCGAGCAGCTATTAAAAAGCGCCAGCAAAGATACACACACACACACACACACACACTTGCGGTGCCACCCACATTCAGTTACAACAAATTACGGCATTTCGACAGGCAGCAAATCGAGGAGCGCCCGTTCGATGGCCAACGACGGTGTTGAGTTTCAATTGTGCTCGTAAACGTGGCTCCCAATTGGCTCCCAGCGAATAATTCATATAAAACACTTTCGCACCGAGCGCCGCCTTCCCATTAGCATCACGTTGTTACAGCCAGCCTCCTGCTTCTTCCTGCTTCCCGTTTCCTGCTCGCTCACCTGCACCCACACTTCTGTTTCGGTTACGCGCCATGTAACCCCACGATTGCATTCACAGCAAATTATTTATGGCTGCGGCAGACACGAACAGGAAGCGAATATGCGCTGCCAACTTCACGTCTATCAATATTTTATGAAACTCTGTCTGCAGGACACACAGAGCCCCGCCCCGCCTCGTCTCGCTGCCGCCGCAAACAAGGACAAGGGTATCAGTATCGGTATCAGCTCACTTGGATCACTCCCTGCTCAGCTCTCTGTCTCCAGCTGTCTCGTTCTGTCTTCCTGGCTGTCTCTCCGCTCTCCGGTTGCCTGACTGCCTGTCGATATCCGGTTAGATGAGTATCTAAATTGCCTTTACTGTTGATGAATTAGCGCCGGTTGCCGGCATCGCTCCTCATGCGGATGAGGCCAGAGCCACAGCAACAGCCACGCCACAGACTGTGAGCCAGGGCGGGAGAACGGGCACGAGCTGCAGCAGCCAGAGCTGGCTCCTGCCAGCCAGCATGCCTGCGCCCGTTAGATAAGTGCCCTCCATGCCAAAAAGAAAATTTCAATTTGCCTTGAATGATTATATAAATACCAGAGAGTAGGCTGGCCACGGCTCGCTCGAGCTACACAATTTTCAATAATAGTTGCACAAATAGCAAAACTCTGAATAGAACTCATTTATATGGCACGATAAGATGAGAGCGGAATCAAATCGAATGAAATGCCATCAAAACGGAAAAACTTCAAATACATACATATATACTATGTAGTTTGTATTACATTAGCCACAAATTGAATGCAGATGAATCGAAGATGAATCGAAGATAAACATAGTAGAGATTGCTGCATTTTTATATTAAAATAGAACCACAATAAAAACTATTTTTGAGGTAGTGAAACTGATTTCTGAGTAAGTGCTGTTAGTGCTCTTAGGCTTATTTAGAAGGAGGCTATTCTCTATTGATGATATAGCATACCTTAAATTTCCTCATCATCCGCCCATCAACTTTCTCTAAGCTAATCAAAATTCAAGGTTCAATGTTTAATATCGAAGAACCTCCGCCTTGTTAAGCTTTCCTTTTTATTTTATATATATATATATATATATATATATGTGTATATCTCATATATTCATTTTCAATTATTACTTCGACTTTTCACTCTTTTAGGTTTTAATATAATTTATATACAAAAATATAAAAAATAACAACTAAATTCGCGGTCATTGGTCCATTGCCACCTTAATATGTTGTCCAAGAAGTATGTGGTTGGGATTGTTTTGCTCATAACAGCGGTGGGTCTGCCTAGCCAAATACCTATGTATGTGTGTAGTTGCTGCCAATACTCATCGCTATAGCCTGTATACATATGTAGGTGATCTGCACACTGAATGCAGCTGTGTTTGGCCACGTAATGCCCACTGCCGCGAGCTATGAGCAGTTGGTTCAGCAAAGCATCAGCGCGGGCACCGCCTACACTTGCATGCTCTACGGACTGAGTCCTTGGCTATATAATTCGCACTTTGCGGTGCCCAGGCGGCACATACGCTATGTGGTTCGTACTTGAATATATGAATCGTCATTTTCGTATACCCCCAGTTGACTTGCATTCGCTTAGCTCATTTCAATGCTCATCTTTCTGATTCTGGCCAATATCGTTGGGCTCACGACGGGGATCAAGAAGCAGTACATTGCACTCGGAGAGGACGCGGTCGACCTCAGAGATTTATACACACCGTTCGAGCTTCAGTGTCGCATGATAACCCTGGTGTTTTTTGTGTTAGCAATCGTATTGCTGCTAATCGCTTTGATTTTAGTGATGATGATCGCTCTTGCTATCCATAACTATCCCGATTTTACCCAAGAGCCCAGCAAAATATCGCTGCCATAGAATGGGTGCTTATTACAAATCGATTGTTAAGCATATATATATGTACAAGTATTTTCAAGTTCTTTAAACAAACAAAAAACTAAGTAGATGCTTAAGATTTAAATATATTACATATATACGATGCTACATTAACTCTGAACTCATGCCATGCCCTTGGCTTGTTGTGCCTCGGGCTGATGCTGCAGCTTGTCGAGCAATATGTGGAGCATATTGGGTTTATAATATTTCCATCTGCTGTCCAGCTATCTGCAACAAAGGTATATTCGGCAAATTTCTAATAAAACTTGTGGAAGTAGATATAATGTTAATATCTCTTGAGCAAAAAGTATTGGAAGTAGATGAATTCTTTCTTAACGATAATAACCATCCGCTGGTTATGAGAAAGCGATAGAATTCCTTTATATAGCTGACAAATATCATCTATATGCTCGAAGAATCTTATTTTAAGTAATTGCCAAGTCTTAGAGCTGACTCCAGAGTATTACGCAGAGTATTACGCAATTGCTTAAGCTCGACTGCAATGTTTTTACTTGCCTCGTTTTACGTCTTGTGCATAATGAAGTGCGCAGACGGTGCAGTTTTCGCAGCGAGACAAACGAGGTTAAGGTGCAGGATATCAACTTAAAGATACCTGAAACTTGCCAGCCGGAAAAAGTTAAAGGCAAGTTGCCATAGGCGTGGGCCAATTACGCAAATGGTCGACTGACTTCTCGGAAAGGGGCCACATCAAATGTGACATTTGGCAGCAGCAGCAGCGGGGCTTACAGTTAAATTTCCAGTTAAGTTATTGCCGCGAGCAGAACTCACTCGAAAGTAATTTCAAATTTAATTGCGTATAATTTAGAACGTCGAAATGTTTGCGTGCGTTTAATTAACTGAAAAATAAAAATATAAAAAAAAGGAAAGAGAAAGAAAAGAAAACAACAACACAAGCCGAATGAATGGAATGCCCAAAAGCAGCGAATGCCATGGGACGGTAAATGAGCAAAAACAACAACAACAACAACATCTATAAAAACATCAGCTGCAAAATGCTGAATGTTAAATGCCAACTAATTAAATTTCGGGCATGCCATGACAGTCGATTCCGGATGTCGAATCGCGGACCCATTCGTTGCGTATACGCAATTTATTGTTGCATTTAATGGGCAGCCCATGCGGTTGCTCCTGTTGTTTTTGTTGTTGTTGTTGCTGCTTTAGTGCTTAACACTTTTATTGCGTATACGCAGTGTATTACGAGTCTAAATGCCATTTGTATGCAAATAACGAGTCTTCGCTCGTCTAGCAACATCGTCTACTCACACACACACACACACACAGACACACACAATCGCAACCACAAAAACAACCATCAAACTGACTGCACCACACACGAGCGGCTGGTTGGTTGGACATTCGTTGGCCATCAAATGCCAAATGAAGCCAATAAAAACTAACTGCGAGTGCCACTAGCCACTGGCGTGCACAGCTGCCGGCACCACAGCACACCACAGCGCACCACACGCAACTCTATCCACGACCACCTGCCAAATGCCGTGAACCAGTCATGCCTTGGTAACTGATAACATTTTTAATTATGCTCCGCGCATTAACACGTTATAATCACACTCACATTTATTAAATACAAATTTTGATTTCATTTAAATTAAATGCAATTTAAAACGCGTTCGCTTTATGCATAATTCAAATGAATGAAAATATTTGTGCATTTCAAACGATTTATGGCAAAGTAATTAAATGTCAAATGATGATACAGCTAATTTTTTTTGTGCGTAATATCTTCATAATACTAATTAAAAAAAAAAAAAAGTAAATTTAAAGAAAACAAATCGAGAAAACTCTTTAATCATTATTTTTTATATGGAGAGAGAAAATAAAAATATATATATATATTTAATGTCAATTCATGGTTTAATAACTAGATTAAATTTATTTCAAATTTAAAGGGAATTTATAAGTATTAATAAAAAATTAAATTAATTAATTAACTAAAATTGAAAATGGTAAAAATATTTGTGGGTTTTTATTGAATATTCACTTAAATAATAATTAATTTCATGAAATTGGAAAAGGGTAAAAATATGTATGGATTTTAATTGAATACCCATTTCATGATGATGAATGAAAGAAATTAAGTAAATTAATTAGTTACCTTAAACTGAAAATTTTATTATTTCTAATTAATTATACATATTACGAAATATCCATTTAAGAGGTACTGGAAATATTCATCTATTTTATTATATATATAAAAATAAATTTAAAGTCGAAAGTTCATTTTTATTTCTTATATATTTCTTATATATTTGTATATCAACTGTGAGGCGACTGAACGCCCTTATGCCAACAAATAAATAGTTGTAAGGTTACAGTTGAGTGCACAGTCATTGTTGACGGGGAGGAGATGAGTTTAATGACTGTTTGCACGCACTGTTAATTTCGATGTTTTATTTATTTAAATGATGTAAAACGAACATGCGATGTGGGTCAATAATGTGTGTATGGATGGATTGGTGAGGCAATCGATTCGACAGTGCAATAACCACGGCCATTCAATGCCAACAAGCACAATTTACACACACACGCACACACACACACACACATACAGAGAGAGAGACAAACGAAATTGGCAGCCGCAGCGCGTAAATTTGAACGAAGCTACAAAAGGTCAACTGCGAGGCCGCAGATGGGAATGCAAAATGAATCTGTGGCATTTGCCACAGCCAGCGCATGGCATTGGTTCGTTGTATGCATAAATTACGCTGCCATATGTCAGACACTGTCCGAGCTGAGCTCCGATTTTTGCGCCACCTCCAAAAGGACTCGCCTCATGTCAAGCAGCCGCGGGCAGGAGGCTGAAATTTATGAGGCCTGACTGCCACAGCGACGTCTGCTGTCTAATTGCAGCTGACTGTGGCCAAGACAGCGCCAACAGGCACTGACTACGTTCAATGGAATCTGACAGTATTCACCTAGCATGCTTATCAATCAATCGAGTCTCCGACTTAGTTTACAAAATCTCCCATCAAAGTAGGTTTGCTTTATTTACACACAAGTTCATAGACAGCAAAAATTGTTTTTACACATTTTACTCCGAGTCTGCGCATCGGTGTAACGAAATCGAAAAAGTCGAAGCAAAATGGATTTACCGGAACATGAGGATGTCGCCAACTGGATGGAGAATGAGCAGAATTTTGCGGACTTCTTCTACGACAACTTTGATTTGGTGCGCACTGACGACGACGACGACGACGCCGACGCCGACGCCGACTCGACGGCAGGAGATGCAGGTGAGATCCGTTAGGTCTTGTCGCCCAGATTCCAATCCTCTATACTCCAAGCAGACGAGCCCAATGCGGAGGTTGAGCAGCAGGTGGCAAACATTCCAGAGACGCTCCGGCGGCGTAGGAATCACCGGTTGGCCCCGTACTTCTGCAACGTGTGCCACGACTATGTGCGCGGTGGCGTGATTACCATTTGCGGACACCTCTTCTGCTGGACCTGCCTCTGGGCCGATCTGCACGATCGCGTGCTGTCCCGCTGCCCCTGCTGCATGCGCCGGCTGCTGCTGCACGAGGACATCATTCCGTTTCTGGGCGAGGGACCCAACGCCGGCCCCGACGATGCCAACATCGTCGCCCAGCCGGGCAACGTGGCCCGCCCCTCGGGCCTCTATCTCGAGCACCATCACTATCCCATATGGTTCTCCGTGCACAACTTCGAGGAGGCGCGCTTCGCCGGCCTGCGCGTGATCGAGCGCAACCTGGCGGTGGTCGTGCAGCGCATGCACCTCGAGTACCGCCGGTGCATGTCCTGGATCAAGTATCTGCAGTGGTTCCAGCTGGTCTGCGCCGCTGGCATGCTCTACTTCTGGTCGTGCACATCACAGACCAAGGATTAGGTACTCGGATGGGTCGCATCTCCCGCTCTTGTGGGAGGCTCTGCACTGAAATAGTTGAACTTGCTAAATGGGTTTTACTGCGGCTCTGGCCAAGACTCCTCATAAATTCAAATTGTTGGGCGAATTCTGAAGGTCGTTCCAAAATATAATTGTTTTACTTTGCTTAGCTAAATATATTGTGAATTGTTTGGTTTATAATAATAAACATATGTTGGCTTATAAACAAATTTGTAAAACTGTCTATAGGATTAAAGAGTTTGGTCTTGAAGGGGAGTCAGTGGGGAAAGACAGCAAAAGACAGGGGGAGTCACTAGGGAGATACAGAGAGTGAGAGCAAGAGATGTAGAGAGAAAGAGAATGAGAGAGAGTGAGGGAAAGACAGAAAGACAAAGCGAAAGAGAGAGACAGATAAGCTTATTAAACAGGGATGGAGAGAGAGAACAGACTAATAAACAGGAAGAGAGAAACAGCGAACCGATTAATAACCAGAGAGGAAGGACAACAGATGAGAAGAGAGGTATTCATCAACAAGATGAACCATGGAAGACTTATATATCGTAAGGCAGATCGTTAGAATGAAACAAAAAGTGAGCAAGAGAAACAGAGAAAGGTAGTGACAATTGATTCAAAAGACGAGGGACGGAATAAGAACCAAGAACTAAACAGAGGCAGTTATGTTCTTTTATGAGAGAAAGAGATAGAGGAGCAGAGAGAGAGAAAGAGAGAGAGAGGGATATTAGAGAGGAGAGATCAACTTAATAAATTTAATCAATTCTGTTCAGCCTAGATAGAAATATCATGACATCAAACTATTCAACAAAAATGCAGCTTTATTATATTTTTAATCAATCGGAGGAGTTTCATTGTTTTAGATATATAATAGAATTTATGTGCTGGCATACATATATAAAAGAATCTTTTTTATATTTTCTACATTCACTATGATTCTATGCTCATTTGACTTTATTGACATATATTCCGATTAAGTCAAATTAACTTGCAGACAACATTTACTCAATGAACTTTCGCTTGCGGCTTAAGAGAAACAAATCGAGTTACCTTCAGCTGGACAGCTGCTAACAGGCGCTGTAATTAGTCGTTCATCCCTGCGAATGGCATTCGCGGTTAACAATTAATATGCGGCCGGTGGCCTTCGCCATTTGTCATGCCAGTGTGAATCCCCTTTGGCGGCGACTCGATCCGTCTGCTGTCTGACGGCAGCGTAACGGCATGTGCTCCCCGTGCGATATTTATCATTAATTATAGGAATGCTATGAAATCCTTGCTGGCGGCCAGTGAAAAGTCACTGGGCGAAGCCTGCGTCCTGTGAGGCTGCATTTTTTTGCGCTTTCATTGTTGCAGCTTAAATGTGCGCATGTATATGTGTATGTGTGTGTGTGAGGTGTAAAATGTGTGCGCTTGTGTATGAAATGCATTAAAATTGAGCACTTGCCCAGGCTGTGGCTGCGGCTCTGCTGCAGCTCTGCTGATTGACGACTTTTAAATTCCATTAAATTTATCGGAACTTAAGCCGTAACACCAGTCATGCAACCGCTCCACCACACCACCCGCCCCACCCTCAATGCCAACCACACGTTAGTGGGCGTGGCCAGCCTTATGCTCAGCTAAAAGTTTTTACAAAGGATGCAAATTGGTTTATCTTTAACTTTGCTCGCCTTCTGCTTTCAGGTGAGCTCCACAACTTAAGCGATAATAATAAAGTTGCCAAGACTTTAAAACAAAAATGAGAATTGTTTTTTTTTTTTTTATGAATAATACTTGTATTTGTATGAGTAAGTTTATGTATAAGAGAAAGAGTGAAATGATATAGTTTCCGTAATCATCTATAATTTAATAATTAATTAACGTCTGGATAGCAAATGCTTAAGCAGCTCTAATCAGACTTTCGAGTAGTTTTGGGCAATTGCAACTTAAAATTTAAGCAGTCAATGCGAAAATGAAGAGAGCTCGTCTCCACTATCAACAGCAGCAGCAACAGCAGTAGTAACAGCAGGAGCAGCAGCAGGAGCAGCGGCAAACGTCATTAAAATCTTCCGCTGGCTGCACAACAAAGCGCAGGCAAATTGCTTTACACGAACTGAAGAGAGTGTGCGTGTGTGTGTGTGTGAAGGTCCATGTATTCGTTTGTGTGTGTGTGTGAGTATGTTTGGCAATTTTTAAGTCGAAAATTACATGAGCTTTGACAGCCATTTTTGCCCAAGTTATGCAGTTTGGCAACGTGACGTATGCGTAATTACAGTCAAAGTTGTCCCGCCTGCTGCTGCTACTGCTGCTGCATCAGCTGGGAGGGGGGCAGGGACTCGCAGCAATATCATGCAACATCTTGTCGCATTCACCAGACCATTTGCCATAGCCAATGCCACGCCCCTATGCCATGGGAAGCGACTGCTTAGCTGCTGTCAACTGCAACATTTTGACTTTGGCAGCTGCAGTAATTCTCATTTCAATTATAGCATCTGTCGACATTTTGCAAGTGTAGGGAGGGGGCTGAAGGAAGCGGATGGACCGTATGGCAGATGGCTGGCTGGCGCAACGGTAAATGTGGCCTTTATGCATTACATAATTACAGTTGTGTTTGCATTGCGCCACCGAACCACCAGGGGCGGTTTCCTGTGCTGGCTACCCCTAATGACGCGCCATTGTCTGCCTCGGTTATGAGGCGCTGGGCTAAAGCGGAGGCGGCGCTGCTGCCAACTGTAATTGGATCAGTTAAGTGTGATAGCAGGCATTATACTTTGTATACGAGACTATTTGATTTGCAGTTCCAGGACGAGCAAACACGGCCTCAACTGGTTGCCGAACATCTTTACAGCTTTTGGTTTTTTGTTTCTAATAGACAGAAGAGGAGCCATTGACAGCCAGTTTATTCTGTTTCCTGCCCCGTGCTGTGGCATTTGTGCAACTGCCATGCACTATGCACGTTTCCGTTTCCGCTTTTCGGGCGTTGCAATTGTCGCTTGTCGTCCGTCCCGTCTCCTGCCGGCACCGTTTGCGGGTGTTAAAGTCTGGCGCACATGGCGTACACATTATGCATAACTAATGGCCGCTTCACTATATATTGTTTAATTTATCAGACATGCATTATTTATGCCTCTGTGTGAGTGCAGTGCCAAGTGTCCAATGAAACGGGAAACTTGCAGCTTGCAACTTGAACTGTGAGCTGCAGCAATTCTCTCCAATTGCTGGCTCCAAATCAAATTTATAGTCGAAGCTGTTGTTGTTGCTGTTGCCGTAGCTGCTGCCGTTTGGCAATAATAAATTGCATTTAGCTCCACTCGAGTGGGGATCTCTGCAATTTCAATTAAATTGCGTTATACAGGTGTTAAGTGCTTTAATTTAGATTTGCCTTGGCTCAGGCAAACAAATGTGGCTAACGAGCAGCCGCAAGAGTCTATAAACTTGCTGCTTGATAATTGCTGTGGCAAAAGGCAAGCGAGCAAAAGTTGATGCCTCAAATGGCACACAAAAAAAACGAAAGCCCCAGGCAGCAGCAGGAGTCCGTGCAGCTGGGAGTCGCAGGAGCCGAAGAAATGCAATAGATTGTGTCGACACAATGTACGTCTGAGCAAGAAAATACAAAAGAATTGTGCCACAATGCATGCCACACACTCACACACACGCACACACACACTAGCACACTCGGCTAACGAGCTGCGGCTGAGTATATCATTCAAAACATGCAAAATCTGATATAGTATATACACTCACACCTACACACATGCACACCCAGTGACAGCAAGTTGGAGCTCTCAACTCTCAGCGCTCAGCTTGCATTTCTGGGCACAGAGCTGACACCTTAGTGCGGCCAGCCGGCTCACTTTAAGCCATATTGTGTATAGATAACGTGTCTATTCAGACGAAAACTGATATGACGACAAAAACAGATGCAAAAGCCAGCAACGAGGGGCCGTCGACATGCCAATGGTTAGAGGCAGACAGACAGAGTGAGTACGAGAGAGAGAGAGAGAGAGGGAGTGAGAAAGGGAGCGAGAGAGTTGCTGGCAAAACTATGACGTTGACAATGTCGTCGAGTCGCATCCTTGTAAGTACTAGTTGAGTAACAAGTTGGCTCAAATGCGGAAGCTAAAATAAAAGTAAAAGAAACAAAGTATGGCAACAAAGGAATAATCAAGCAGCACGATAATCGACTGAGATATGCCCTGGATGTATGGCTGTGACGAAAGAGCTCTGCTATAGGTTTTTGAATGGGCTACAAACAAGTATGATATGGGAAATGTGTCAAAGCTATGCTGTATCGAAATTTGTCGATAACCATGTGATAAATGCTGCTATGTGGGATTTGTAAGCATGAATACGATATTTGAAAGCTGAAGCTTCTAAGGTATAATATTTTCTTTATATGTATGCAAATGTGTGTGGTTTCATTACAATATTTATCGATAATTAGAGTAGACGTGTACTTGGTTTGCATTTGGTTGTTAATCAATAGAATATTTCGTAGCTTTAGCGCGTATAGTCTGAAAAATGTTAAAAACTATTTCGGATGATATATCAATAATTATAGATGAACACTTCCTTTAAAAAATATACGCCCACATAGTGTAGAATCCGGTTATAGCGACACTCAAGGGACCGACGATCTTAAGCGGTGTCGTTATAGCCGGACTCTACCTTACCTAAGAAACCTTCAATATAAGATGAAGCTATCGATAGATATCTGTACATAATAAAAGTCGATAGCGTATATAGTAAATCGATAGATTATTTACAAGTATTCTTGCATAAATATTCATTCAATATTCAAGAGAATTATTTACTGACTAAATTGGTAGTATGGCAAATGTATCGATATTTATCAATTAATTATTTAGATTATACATTAATTCGATATTTATGAATTCAATTTGCTTATACACCCGCAGTCTCTTTCTCTCTAGCTGCTGTTATACACCCCTTCGACTCCCATGTTCACAGGGTATTTAGGAAAAAAAAGAGAATACTGTTGCATGCTTGTATGCAGGATAGACCCTACAGTTATGGGCATAACAGCGAGCGACTCTGGGAGTCAGCAGCGCAACTTGACGCTTATCACCGCAAAAGTTTTTGTCACTTTGCCGAGTTGGGCTGCGGCGTTGACAGCGCTTAAACTTTGCAGTCAGCGAGCATTGCTTTAAACTCTTGAAAATGTTTGCATATTGTGCGAAGGCAGCTGTGTGGTCGCTGCTCCTGCTGCTCCTGCTGCCGCTGCTGCTGCTGCCGCTGTTCTGCCAAAACTTGACTGCCTCAATTGGCAATAGGGCTAATGACAGGGCCAACTGTCAGGGCCAAGCGAGACGTTGGCGCTGCCGTTGCCCCTGCCGCCGCTGGCCCAATGTGCAGCCTAATGCTCAGCAATTAGCCGCCAGTCAACGCAGCTCGTGTTATCCAATTAAAACTGGCCGGCGCCACAGTCAATGGCTGCCCGCATACGCACACACTCGAGGACAATGCCAGCTCTGAGCCACTGCAGCATGGCCGTCGGCCATGGCCAAAAGTCATTGCACAGCGCACATTAGCCATGGCCACTGAGCCAGCCCCGCCCCAAAACAGTTGAGCAGACACGCATCCACAGGCAATTGAGGTTCACAAAGGCCAAACAATCCTAAAACAAACTCTGCGCACTTCAGAGTAACATGTGCGAGCACCGGCATATACATATATTTAAATATTGACCCAATGCTTCAACAATATAGTGTATACATACGTACATATACTATCCCTATTTATGTTTAAAAATTCTAATTTAATATGTTCGCCTGCTTGTGACAGCTGCTTCACTTGACTTTCTTTCAACTTGACCTTTGAAGGCCAACGAGTTGAGCTTTCAACAGAATTTGCTGGGTCAACTTTTGTTTTGGTTTTTTCTTTCTTTTTTTCGCAGGAAAATCAAGCAAGGGGCGTGCGTCTGGTCCATTGTCTCGATTTTTCGTACTCCCCGGGGTGTCTGCGAGAGCTATTTAACTTTTTATCCATCAAAATGGGCATCATTGTCACAGGCAATGAGTACAAAATGTTTTAAAACGTTTTAAGCAGCAAGAGGGAAGACAAAGTGTTCGACTAAGATACAGAGATTGCCAGCTTGGTAGATACCCTTTACTCTTTAGTAGAGTAATAGCCTGTGATCACAAAATGTATAACATATAAGTGTATAAATAAATGAAATGCCATTTAAAAATGATAAAAAAAAAGTCATAAAATCTAAATTAAACAAAATTGAAAAATAATAAAAAAAAAAAATATTAAAAAATACCCTAGTCAAAAAAATTAATAAATAAATATATAAAAAATTCCTTTCTGGAATTTTATTATAAATATTAAAAATAGCTATATACATATGTTTGCTCTTTTAAATATTCAAGTGCCCAATTCAAATGCAATTATTCATTAGAAAGCATTCCCAAGCACCTATCTAAAATTCAATTATAAACATTAAAATGGAATATATTAATCAAATTTTAATTAATTACAGCGTAAGCGTACTCAAAAGCCCACCATAAATTCAGCTGGAAATTGCATATATTAAAGCAAAAGTTATCGATAAATTCATCAACCCTAAATAACAGACTCAGCCCACAGCCAGACAGATATAAAAAGAGAGAGAAATGAACCTACTCGCGAAAATATTCATGTTTTTACGAGTTTATCAGACTTTGCTCAATATTCGGTCTACATCAGGCATGCCCCTACAATAATACATTTATTCCCCCAGTGTGTGCACAGGGTATGGAAAAATATTTGAAAGCCAAATGCAATGCATTTCGCAAATGGCAGACAGCGCAGGAGACAGACAATCGTTTGTCTATCAGTCTGTGTGTGTATGTGTGTGTGTGTGAGTGTCTGCTTGTCTGTCCGTCTGTCTGTCATCGATTGCTGAAAGCATTTCATTATACTTCGCATTTCGTATTTCACAATTTGCCTGTCCCAGGAGGCAAGAGCAACAGCGGAATTTGTGGCCATTGCCGTGGAAAATGTTTCTCTTTTCCTTTTCTCTTTCTTTTTTGTGATTTTTTGCATTTGTTATTGTTGCTGTCTAAAAACGTTATAAATCTGTGGGTAATTGTGTTAAGTTCTCGACTGAGTAAATTGTATAATAATTTATTTTAATTGGCGAAAGCCAAACTCTGACAGAGAATAAACAAATGGCCCCAAAAAACGATGGAGAAGGGCGGTGGGTTGAGATGTCTCAGACTCGCCGAAAGCTAGACATCAAATTACAGAGCTCCAATGCGGTTTTCATTAGTCTAATTGTAACTATTGTGGAGGGGAGGACACTAAGACTGGGGGTTATGTGAGCAGTGATTAGCCTTACCTTTTGGCCAAAAAGGTCGAAGCACAAAAGCCCACACGAAACGATGCGTGACAGTGTTAAATTGTACAGCATACACCTGTGTGCGTGTGTGTGTGAGTGTGTGTGTGTGTGTGTATGGGTTCGTTTGCGGCTTTTAATTAGAGGCAACTAAAGAGGGTCCACCTTTCTAGCCTAATGCACAAACATTAACATATGAACGATAGCTGAACTGTGCCCCTGGATGATACACGTCTTTGCTGTGCTACCAACAACTGCCAGCTGAGCTGGCTTGGGCAGTGCCTAGACCTTCGAGTGGAATTTACTGCCAGCAGGCAGTGTGGCTGCGCATAAACAAACCAACAACTAAACCTGTCCCAGAACTTTGCCTGAGTGTAGTTTTGTGTGACCCTCGAGTTCAGTTACATAGATCAACTCGAAGGTAAGGCACATTAACTAACTTCCAAGTTTTATGCGAGCTCCTGGCCCAGATAGAAAGTAAACACTGATTATATATACAGCACTCGTAGCTGACTCTTAAGAGATGTCTTTGCTATTTGTTCGTAAACTGTGGCCAGTCGCAGCAGCAACAGACGGCACTCGCAAATGGAAATGGAAAATGGAAAAATCTTGAATATGAAAGCTAACAGCAAAGTTGTGCCCACTCTATGTCAAGTCTTGAAAAACATTTTGCTATTACATTTACATAGGATGCTGACATAAATAAAATCTGTTTGAGCAGCACTTTGAATACATATTATGAATATTATTTTAGTAGAAGTCTAATATATATTTTCCCCATGTAAGTAATTATTATAATACAGCAGAGATCAAGATGGTTTTAAGAGTGTATGTAAACTGCCTACAGACAATAGATAAACATGATATATATATATTTTTTAATTTGCTTGTAATTAGTTTTTATAAACAATAGAAGCATACCAGCATAAACATCATTTAAGATATCTATATGGTTCGAGAATATGTGAAAAAAGTGAGTCCAGATAGATGCAATTAGACTCTAAGCGTGTGGGTTATTAAGCCGTAATTATTCACCAAAGATTTGTGATTTATGTAAAATTGGTAGTATAAAGTATTTTAAAAATAATAAATATAATGTAATCAAATATATTGTATAGTATAAACAAATAATAATTTATTATATAAGTTTACTAAAATTAAAATGATTTTATATGTACATAAACAAATATGCTAAAAATATATATATTGAAATTTTATTCCAGTTCATCAAAAAATTTCCCTTCAAATTTCATTCAGCTCTGAACTAAATAAACAACAATCAAATACAAGAATAGAAAACCTGTTTTTTAAAGCTACCAAGATTAAATTTCAAATTCATAAATAATATAAAAAAAGTCATAAAATCTCTATAAACACATCTGATTATGGTTATGCTTATGAGTGTTGATTAATCCCAATACACAATTTACAATCAAAGAGCGAACAGCTCTTTAGGTCATTTTGAAATGATTCTCAAGCTACAATCACACATCACACACAAATGCCAATGATTACGTGATGCTCGTTTTGTGGCTGACATCCGTAATGGAGATATCAACGTGTGGGGGAGTGTGCACTGTACAGGGTACTAGAGGAGCCGGCTAATCGACAGTTGCAAATGCTGTGGCTGTGCTTTGATTAGATACAATAATAGTGTTGATTGCCTTTGCTGATTGGACGGCACTTCCTGGGCCCGACCAACGATGATGTAAATTTGATGAATTTCAAATAAACGTATGTATGGGTATGTGCATGTGTATGTAGTCGATAGAAGCTAGTGGCAGTGGGCCAGGTGGCTGCCCGCCTCGCCACTCCGCTGACCCGCTGGCCCCTCGATGAAGGGTAGCTTTTGGCTTATTTTGCAATTTTCCGGGTCATGAAGTTGACTTTTGAAATTTACTGCTGGCTTTTATATGCCCCTAAACGAAAGATCGAAGCAAAATTGTGTGCTCAACATTTGCATTTTTATATGATTTGTGCTGGCGCTCGCACTACATATGCTGCTCCAGCAGACCCCAAGGAGATTTATGGTAAAATGCGAGGCGCGAACTTTTCACTGAATCAAAAAAGACAAAAAAATCAGATAAAATACCTGAAATCTTTTCTTTTCAATTTATGCATTCAATCAAAGCAAAAGCAAAGTAAACTTTAATTTCACAGAACAAACAAACGAGTCTTCAATGCCAAGTGAAAGTTCCGAGAACCCAACGAAATTCGAGGTGTTATTCATGGGCTTAACCTTATCACCTGTTAGCTCTTAAGCAATTTATAATTTCTCAGTAACTCGGGCAATATACGTTTTGGGAAACCGCTCCGTGAGTAATGCACGATAATACGAACCCGGACTACCATATCATAGAGATATGGAGAGAAATACAGATAATTTGTATATTGTAGGCGAGCACTCTAAAGATTCCGAGTTGAATGAATGTAAGCTTCTATTTACTTGTAGCACACTTAGAAAACATTTTGAAGAAATTATATTTATTATATTTAAGAAGAGCTTATGCTTTACTAACATTTTTGAACAACAATAAAACATTTTATGAGAGCTTGGCAACAACTCGATTCTCTTCCAGTAAAGGGGGTCAATGAACTGGTGATAAAAATATTAATTTCAAGTAAATAATATGTGCATCTGTTCAAGTATAAAATAACTATAAAATATAATGAAAATAATTAATATAAGTATGTATGAAAAGAATTCGTTCTCAATAACTCTCCATAATTTGAGCTTCTGTGTGAATCGGAAAAAAATAATACATAAAATATCCATATGTGCATAGTCTCAATTTCACATACATATCTAATAATAGCTGATAGTCTATATAAAATATGTAAATAAATTAAATTGCAGCAATTGCAGGTAATTAAATTTAATAGATTCACAGTTAACAGTTATAACAGATATAAATTCACATTTCACAGATGACTTTTGAGGTCCTTGCGCGAGAGCTGAGCATAGATGGTGCCATGGGGCTTGTCGATCGGTATGAAGACCTCGTTGTTCTCGCCTGGCACCAGCTTTTGAAAGGGTTTCGTGTCGAAGCTGAAATAGTGCTTGTTGGGCATGGTCATCGAGATGACCGACACTTGGGGCAGCACGTCCAGCACCTGCTTCTCGCTGAGATACAGCGTGTGCTGGACCGAGGGCGAGGGGATGCCCACGCTGGGATCGCCGGCAAAGTTCCTCAGCACAATATCCTTGACCGTTTGCCAGGCGCGCAGAAAGTCGACGGACTGCGTCTCTGAGTACTCCCAGGAGCATTCCACGACGGTGCTGAAGATGCGATCGTGCTGATCTGCCAGCGTGCGGAACTCGTCGTCCACAAAGTTCACAAATGAGGATTGGGTCGTCTTCAGGACGCGCAGGTCCTTGATGCCACTCATGACGGTTTGCTTGGGATCTGGGATAAAGAGTATTATAGAGGAGCTCATCTTCTCTCTGGATGTGTCGCAGGTGCCTACCATTTTGGGACAGAATCACATCGCAGTAATGCATCGCCGTGGGCGTGAAGATGAAGGCGTGGTTGTGTAGCTTGCGTCTGCAATTCGGCTTTGAATCGCCGTTCTTCGCTTGACCGTGCTCCTGTTCCATGCGCTGCCATGGATACGCCTCGACATGCACGTGAGCCTGCTCCACGTGTGGATAGGTTTTCAGAAAATGGCTGGCCAGCAGCAGGGCGAACTTCTCGGGACTCTCGATGCCATGCTTCTTGGCCAGCAGGTAGACTGTATTCTTCTGCGAATCGGTGGCCACTACATCCGAGTTATTGCCCTGCATGTAGTCCTTGTTGCTGTAGAGCTTCAGATGGGTGCCCACCTCCAACTCCTGGATGCTGTGCACTGGGCCCTTGCGATTGATGTGCATCACTTTGACGGCATCCTTGCCGTAGCCCTTGTTGGTAATCTCGTACTGCTGCGACTGGTCCCTCACCACCGTGGTGGGTAGCTTCATGCTGGCCAGATTGCGCAATGGAGTTGCAAGCATATTGAGGTTTGTTCAACAGATATGCAACGAATGCTCTGCACAGCCACAGCTGAGCCTATTTATATGTCAGCCGCAATCTAATCGCCGTCCACATTACAACATCTGACACAAATTCCTCGAATCTTACTTTCATCTCATGCACAGTGTCTCATTGTAAGCTATAGATAAAGCATTTTATTGGATATGTTTTGACATTTCCACTTGGCAAGTTTTGTTTGTTCTTTTTTTCACTCTTAATTATGACGCACACATTTATACCAAGAGAGCCAAAACATATTGTTGACACTTATGTGCATACCCAGATTAAACGTGCTTATTACACGAGTTATACCTTTATTCCAGATATCATAAATGCTAAAAGAAGCATCTATGTGGACTTTTCGACCTACAACTTAAGGTATCGCCTTCTTATATAAAGATCATTAGAGCAGCATGTGAAAACGAAACAAATTTCAAGATATGTTTTATAGACATAAGCATATATACGTATGTATGTATATACACACGTATATACACAAATACAGGGCTGCCCATATTCCATAGAGCCATTTGACAACCCTAAAGCACTGCCCATATTCGACGGACCGATAAATATTTTTTTTTATCAAAGAAAAACCTATATATATGTATGTATACTTTTTATGTTGACTATAATAATTACTTAATTTGGTCCAATTATTTTTATTGACATTACTTTTTGAATCTGATATCTCTCAAATGAATCCCTTGAACCTGTAGAACGTATTGCTGCCCTCTTTCGGATAATATGGACGCACATTTTATGGGCGTCTTATATATTTATCCATCCGTTCATGGTGCAGCATTAAAGTGGCACTAAATCTGCACTCAGTTTTAATATCCTTGCAGCAATAGCAAAGCATTGTCGCAATAATTTCTACTCCATATCACGCATACGACCCATTGCGCATCCCTGAGCACAGCGTCCATTATAGTCAAATCAATTAAATTTTCAACGGGCATATGCTACCGATACGACTTACTATAAATAGCACATGCTACTCTTGCCATTGCCACGCCCCCACATTTTTTCCCCATTTTCATTTCCATAATTTTATGCACCCTTCAAACTAATTTTCAGACGATTCCCAGCCATTCCCCCACCAAAATGTGGGGAATGTTTTTACAGATGTCCAATCACTGTCCGCTTCTCTCTGTCCCTTATTTGCTTTTATTGGTTTTCTAGTTTTATTTCTTTCTTTCGGTATGTTTGCTTGACCTTGCTTAGGGTTCGGCACAGCAGATGCCAATTGCCATAGATATAGGGAAAAATGCCTTGAAATCTGAATTAAAAATTTAGAGCAACGAATTGGGTTACCTGCATTGGCCTCTATAAGACCTCAACTTCTTTAAGTAGAATCATTTTTTCCATTTTCTTTCTATTTACTTTAATAGCAACTTCTTCAGCTAGAATCATTTTTTCCATTATTATTCATCTCCTTCATAAATAATGCCTCTATTATCATAAATAATGAAAAGAGTTAAAAGCAAATTTCTAGATCTTTAATTCTAGTTATTTATCAAAAAAATTCAGACTCGTTGCATAATTAATTTCCCTTTTACTTATTATAATTATAATTATTTTGATTGCCACTGTAAATATTCTTTCACAACTTGAGCCGTTTGTTTGCCATGTTCTCAGCGCTGATTGTGTCCAAAGTTGGTGCCATAATTTATTGAAGTTGCCATTAAAAATTACAAACGTTGACAGCAGCACGTTTCATATGACTCACTGTGAGTGTGTGTGTATGCGTGTGTGCGTGTGTGTGTGTTACATTATTTATTTACTCGTATAATGGCAATGTGTTGGCCATGTATTTATTTTGTCATACGTGCGCACAACAACAAATATTTACAATTATTTATCATATTTATCAAAGCAAGATTTGAACAGTGCTAGCGAAAAGTGTGTTTACGCTTTGGTTTTTCGCACGCACAACTCCCCGATGAGCACAGCAAATCAGGAACAAAATCTTCAAATGTCAAATGGTAAATAAACCTGTCTGAGAAAAAAAAAGAAACGTTGAGTTTATTACAGTGCCTGCGCCTGTAAATGTATCTGCACCTGTACCTGTTTGCAATTTTGATATATCTAGATTATGTTGGCCTTGTCGTGTGTTTGCAAATACATTTGCATATCCCTCGACTCGAGATGAAAACACATGGAAAATTGATTGCTTTACGGCTCATTTTGTGCGCTGCTCGTTAACAAATTTATATTCACTTTTCCTTATTTTCCATAAAAAATACATACATATGTATGTATGTGAGCAGTAAATAATGAATGGCGCTGCCGCTCGAAGTGCGTGTGGCCATACGATATTAGATGTGCGACAGCCGAGCTACCTATGCTAGCTGTACTTTGAGGTGTGTATCTCGTCTGGTAATGTCACTTCTCTTAATGCTTCAGTCACACAGTTTGCTTTGAGTTGCGGACTGAAGAGAGTAGATAAATGTGCTGATGCTCTTGATAGATTTAGAGATAGTATATACGATACTTAATATCGTAATATTAAGTGTACCACTGATGAGTTAGTTCTACAAATGTTGTCTTTAAGTTGAGTTGTGTTTGGGGCAGGCCTCGCAGTTCGATATAAATATCAAGTCAAATCTAACAGGCTAGAAGATTCCTTACACTTTGCTTGATGATTTGATAAAGTGTAACGACAGTCGAGTCCCGATAGTTCGAGTTTTATTTTCGAGAAGTGAAAATTATCGAGAACGTATTTTTTTTTTTCAAAGTGATCGAGTTTGTTTCGACTTATCGCGTTTTTCGAGTGGAGTAAAAATAATTGATATTCGACTATATGTTTTATGTTAATAAAGCTGAAAAACAATATTTTAACAAAATTTCTGTGAAACCAAATCCATAAAAAGTTTTGCTAAAAATTGATTTACAATAATTGCTCTTAAGACTTTTCAAAATATTCTGTCGACTCTGGGAAAAAAAGTTGTTGACCTTTGCATACCTCTATCTTGATAATTCTTTGCCCGGCTTAAGGCTTAATTAATATGTTTGATTTGTAAGAAGCACTACTTTCGAAAGTTTAGTTCGACAATTTGTTTATATTGTTATAATTATTGTCGAACAACAATTTTTTGCGTATGAAGACCAAAATGGTTAAACTCCAGACTCATATGAAGCATAATTTCAACCCGTAAATCTAGTGGACCTTTTCTTGTATAAGGCTCACTGTTCGTCTCTTATATACATATATATTTTTTAAACGCACCCTTTTTTACAACCTCGATGATTAGGTCGTACAGCTCAACGTTCGTCTGACTATTTTTAGAGTCCACTCTCGTGGCCCTATTTATATCTATCTCACTATATGTTTGAATAACTATGCTTACACATTTATCTCTATTTCTTTGGTTATGCCTGAACAATATTAAATAATAATAATGATAAGTCGGAAATGAAAAGCACACATTAATAGAATTTGATAAGTTTTTAACTTCCCTAAGTGATTATTTTGATTTATTTCCATATATTATAATATCGAAATAGTTTCATTATGCATATTGGAGCCATCTTCTGTGTGTTTGTTTTCACGTTTGCATATAGAAATATATATTCATATTGAGCTAATGCTGATTAGAGATATTTCTTCAATTTAATTCACACCTGGATTAAACAGCACTCACTCAACGCTGCCTTTGCTCAATGAGCTGCCACTGGGCTTTGCCCCCTGCTGCCGGCATAGATTGATATCGTTGGCAGAGGGTTGCATGTCGCTTGATACGAAATGAAATTAGATTCAACATTTTCACGCCTTTTTAGTGCCGCGTGCTTCCACTTTTTTCTTCTTCTGTCCGGTAGTGCCAGGTAGGCTGATGCAACAGAGCCGCACCCAGTTGGCGCTGTTTGCCACTCAGCGGGGTGGCTGACTGCTCGTTGAGTGGTTGAGTGGGGCAGCCTGGGCATTGCGTGCACTGCGCCATTAATTGCAATGCTGTAAACACATTTTTTTCCAACTTCCGGCCGCAGCACACCCTGCGCATTCACTTTGTAGTTGAATTTCAATTGCAAAACACACGCAGCTAACGCCGAGGGTCCGTCGAGGGGTGCAACAAATTAGTTGCGGTTGCGCCCAAAAAGAGGAGAGAAAAAACGAAAGTGAAGTGCGTGCGGGCCCCATATGTAGGGCAGAGTCCTTGCCGGGGTTGTTGGCAAAAATGATTTAATGGCCATAATGTTAGTTGAATGGTTAATTCACTTACGTTTATGGCCAGCCGCTGTCTTGCGATGGACTCGGACTCGGATCGGACCGAGTTGCCGTTGCCGTTGGCTTCCTCTCCAGGGAGCTATCGTCGAAACATATGTCTGACATGGGGCATTGCTGCACTGAGGTTTGCCCGGTTCGCCCGGCCCGATGCGGTTCGCATATGTAATTATTGTCTAGATTTTGTTTGTACACACACACACACGAGTGCGTAGGTGTGTGTCGGTGTGTGTGTGTGTGTGGGCATGTGCTGGCAGCTTTAATGTGTTTATAACGTATGAGTAATGTGGCTCGTTTGTGGTTCCTTGGGGCTCTTGCTGCTTGATTTGAGGAGCTCTTCTGTTTTTAATTAGATGTGAAAGCCTTGGACGGCTTCAGCTGTAGGACGCATTGTCATCAATCTCCAGTGGCATCTGCTGCCCGGCCACGCCTCTTGCCACTTCATTTATTATGCGCCCAGTGCCACATACGTACATACATATATACCCTATAGTAGTTGGCTTCTTATGCGCAATTCAGAATTTGAGAGTTCACGCATGTGTGCGACAGCAATAAAAACTTTTTCATTAGTCCACAGCTCGAGAGCAGAACTTCTCAGAGGTAGCAGCTGCAAGCGGAGACCCCCCTTGCTGGTAGGACCCAAAATCTTTGAGTGGCTCACACATTTTAAAGTCAACGCACAACAGTGACAATTGACAAGTGTGTGTGCGTGTGTGTGTGTGTGTTTGAGGGTGTGTGTGTGAGGGTGTCTTTTGTCTTATTTTAGCTGTAAATGTTGATGTACTAAACGCGAACTGAATGCCAAAGAATGTATAAATAATTTATGCCGAGTTACGTGCCTCAAAAGAAAAGCTGCAGCAAAATATTTAAGCGCTTACGAAATGGAAAATTTCTTGTTTTATTAACAACATTTCGCTTGACAGGCAAACAAATCGAAAGAAATATTTCGATTTGAGTAATCTAAAATGATGAGTAAAAGTATAATGTGTTTAACTCATGGGATGAATGCTTACGTTTTATATATATATTTCTTCACACCTTTATTTATAATTTTTTATATATATAAACATAATAAATATTATTAAATATATAAATATACATAGCAAAGTTAATATATATAAAAAAAAATTAGTAGTTAAATCATTTCATTTTTATATTATTAATAATCAATCAACGATCTATTTCTATATATAAATTTTGTAATGCACTCTTGAATACCTTAAAAATATAAAACTTTAATGTACGAATTTATTTTCATCTTGAATTTATTTTTCATAATTTTTTGTTGTTGATAAATAACGTAAATAAATAAGGTAATGCAATATTTAAAGCCATAAATGCAAAGTTTATTCATATATATATATATATATTTTTTTTTTTTTCAAAATTAAATTAAATCCTCTATATTCTCTCGTCCAGTTTATGTTTGTTTAGGTACTCAAAAGAGAAAACTTCTATATTAAAATATGCTTTGACAGAGCGTAAAGCTAAAAATAATATTTAACTTAAATGCGCATATTCATGTGTGTGTGTGTGTGTTTGTGTGCATGTATAAATAATATTGTCAACATATTGCGTACCTAAATAAGGCTTTTATTGGTCGCAATTTACATGCGGCACTCGCTTTTCTTTTATTGAATTTTAAGCAGCTGCCGTTCGAAAGTGCCAACAATTGCTGTGAGGGTGTGCGAGTGTGTGTGTGTGTGTGTTGTGTCTCTTGCTGATGTCTGCTGTGTGTGTGTGTGTGTGTGCGGCAGCTGCACGGAATGATTGCAATATAAAAAAATTTTGCGCAGCAAATTGAGAAATAATGCAAATATTAAAAGCAATAAAGTTGATTCAGCCATAAAATATATGAAAAACAAAAGCAACGCAAATTACGAGTACGCATTATTTAAATAATATATAAATAAATGTTGCTAAATTATTTACTTTATTAACTTTTATGGTACATCCATCAGCCAGAGATGAATGGAAATTTGCCGGAAGCACAGGCGGATGGACACAATTAGCATATATGTGCATATGTGGGCGACGGGCGTGGCCGAGCGATAGGGAAAGAAAGTAAGCGAGAGAGAAAGAGGGAGAGTGAGTGAGCGAGAGAGAAGTTTCCGTTTTTGGCGCCGCTTCAAATTAATTACGCCAATGCACATGCAACAACAGCAGCCACAACAATAAGGACCAGAAGAATGGCAACCGCACTTGCGTCACTTTGCCAATTGTGCACACACACACACAAACACACGCTCGCACACACACACACAAGCGTAATGAGTGCCACAAAAGTTTTGGTTTGTCTGGGTCTGAATTGTTGGCCCTTGTTGCAGCAATGCCAACATCCGCTTCAGACTTGCGGCTAACAAAATCACATCAACGGCAAGAGCAACAACAACAACAACAACATCTTGGCCCATTCTATGTTGCTCAATGCTCAGCTCGATTGTTTACAGCTTAAGAAGTTTGGCATTTTCGAAATTTGAGTTTAATTTTCTGCCTGCAATTAATTAAAATGAATTATTATATCAAATGCGATATGAGTGTGGCAGAAGGCTCAACTCGACTCGAGTTAATATTTGATAATATGTTCAGTAATTAGTTTGTGCATTTATCAACGATGCATTACCCTTTATTAAGTAGCAAGAGAAATGTTTCTATTGTGGTATGAGAAAATTACGAAATGTTTGCCATACTTGACTTTACTTGGCTGTAAACAAACATCACAGCTATATTCTTAAGCAGATGAATTATCTAGATCAGTAGAATACTTAGAAAAGTGAAATTTGGTTCAGGTCTGAGTTTAGATATCATTATATATTATGTATATTTGATAATATGGATTTTAGATGTAGGAGGCGAACCTTTTAAAATATTTTCAAACTAAAAATATGAAAAATAGATAAATAAAGATTTTAAAAAATAAACAATAAAAAAAAAACAAGAAAAGAAACAAGTAAATAAATAAAATAAGCAAAACAATTAAAAAAAGAGATAAAAAATATTTAATAAAATAAAATAAAAAATAAATATATAAAAATAAGATTTCAAATATACAACCAGTAAAAAAATAAAAAAAAATTGAAAAAATTAAAATCAATAAAATAAAATTAAAAACATAAATGAAGAACATATAAAACTAAATCAAACAAATTAAAAGAAAAAATAATAAAAATTAAATTAAATAAAAAAAAAGAGGAAATTTAAGAAATCACATGAAAAAAATCATTAAAAAAATTAATTAAAAATAGATATATACATTGTTATATATACCAGCTAAAAACGAAATTCTCCATGCTCGCTATCCCACCTCTGTTAGTTAGAAAGACCTGCCTTCCCTCAATACTCGCTCAAATTTCAAATGTGCAATGTAATTGCGATGCAAGCAGAGCGAGTCCATTTCAAATCTAGCTGCGGTGCATAGATTTTCTATTTGAGTAATTATAAATCTATTGAAATGGCTTTGCTGCTGTTTCTGTAACGCATTCAAAGAGCTTATACTAGAATAAAAAGCAAATGATGTTGCCAAGAGCTTCTGCATGAACACGGGCCCGAGCATAAATAAAAGAGAGAGTTCGCTTTCCAATTCCCATATTACAACGTTTCGTCTGCACAACTTTTGATATTTCGATTTTTATCTCGCATTGGCAGGGCTTCGGCACGGCGCGGGGGAGGGGCAGCGTAGCTTGGTATTTGTATATTCTATGGAGGGCAGCGCTTGGCTTTTGGTAATTTTCAGCATTTTGGCTGCCCTTCGCTTTTCATTTCACGGGCAATGCTAAACTCGGGCTTTAGCTGAATGCTACCAATGCTTTTCTATTTTTCTGGTTTTGGTCTGGTTTGGTTTGATATCGTTGCCACCGGCACGGCACCAGTCAGTTAGTCTTCCCCAGCGCCCCTTACCCCCTGCACAGTGTGCACTGCCTTCAGTCTCTCGCTCGTTGGCCATTCATGATTTTTCATTTCATTTTCGCTTATTGCCTCAGTTGGTTTTTTGTTACTCGGTTTTCTATTTCTAATTTTCCATGTGTGTGTGGGTGTGTGAGTTTGAGGATTTCCCTCTCTCAACAATAAACATAGTTTTGCATTTGCTGCAAGTGTAGAGTGTGTGTGTGTGTGCTTGTGTTTGTGTGGGATATCTTTGAATGTGAAATAAAAGCTTAACTCAAATTGAAAAACTTTTTCAATATACATATGTATTCTATGTCTTCAATTGCTTCTGTGCTTAGCATTTATGTGTACTCTAAATATATATTTTAGATTGCAATATAGTTTATTATGTGTTTAAGTTACACACACATATACATTGGTATATTTATTTATAATCATAGATTGTTCAACCATTTCAATCTCTGTGTGTATATCCTGCACAGCTCACTTTTGAGACTCCTATGTGAAAGCTGATACCTTGTTGCCTGTCGACAAATGTGAAGACTTGACATCATTAGACATCCGTTGTGACTCATTCAGGATGAGCACCTACCTCCCAACAAAATTCCTCAACACAATATTCTCTCAACTGACTTTGTGGTTGAGCATTGGCTGGCATATTCTACACATGACTTTGCTGAAGACTTTGCTCAGCAAAGTAGAGGCAAATGAGTTAACAAGGCATTCCCGCAAATAAAGCCACTGTTTATGCTGCTCGATAAATATGATTGCTCCCAACATTCTAGTGCTTTTCTACAAAGATACAGTAGTGTATACGTCAAGTGTAATCTAATCAGCATAAGAATCTTTCGTGCATGTTATACATAGATAGATAGGTAAGAGTGTTACATATCATCTTCATTTACACTTGCGTGTATTAGTCATTCTATATTTTGGTTTTTTCATAAGTCCAAATGAGCTTTGGACTGATGATGATCTCTGATCTCCTGTCATATGTAAATTTAAAGAGTATTAGATTATTGCCTTAACTCCCATCACTAATGAATTCTCTAATACTTGACAGCTTTTCGTATATACAGATTTGATACAAACTTGAAAATCTAATCTCAGAATTCCATTTAATATGCGACTTGAGATCCAAAAACTTCATAAAGTCATTAAATTTAAATTAATTATTGTTGTAATTATTAAATACATTTAGACATTTTTTTTTCTTTTTTTTTTTTTTTTTTTGGCTTAATAAACTACATAATTTTATGACTTCAACTTTTTTATGATTTATTATGTAAATAATTCAGACAGCTTTGGTTCATTATAATGACTCTATTTCTTTTTTTTTTTTTTTTTTTTTTTTTTTTTTTTTTATTATTGAGTTATTTTGGCTAAATTGTTATATTGTGCTATTGCAAAATCGCTGTCATTAAATTTTCGTGTTAGCAACCCGGTACAGCTGCACAGCCAAAAAAATATATATTGATAGATGTATAGTAGGTATATTAAAATTAAATATTGTTTGTTTTTATTTATAAATTGTATTTAGTTTTTATTTATTTTTTTTTTCATGAGAAATAATTTTATATTATTTTTATTTATTATCTAGATAAGGAAACCTGAATAACAAATTATTAATTAATACTATTAACATTTCTACCATGGACTTCCACTTTTTTTGCACTATGTGAACGTTTTATTTCTTCTGCCTAAGAGTATGCTTCATTAAATGTCATTCAAGAGTATGAGCAATATATGTAATGTAGACATAAAAATAAAATATTCATAAAAAAATGATTTTAAGTCTTACGATGTGATTGCCATGCGAATAGCGGACATCCGAATTTGCTTAATGTGAAAAGAGCAAATGACATTTGGCAAAGATTTCAGCTAAATGAGCTTTACAAGTTGATGTGCCAGACTATGACATACCCTTCAACAAAAAAGAAGCAAATGAGAATTGCATATATTTGCATAAAAGAGAATTTCAATATATTACTATTAATTAATTTTAAGTACTTCTCTTTGACCACAGAGAAAACTTGGTGAAGCGCAGCGAAAGAAAATGAAGGGAAATTCAAATGATTGCCTTGATATTCATAAGCCACGTTAATGCGGGCTGCAGTTTCCTTTTGTCGTTTGAGCTTCGCTTCTCTTTCGTTTTTCAATTTTTCTCACAACTTGGCAACTCGCGCAACATTTGCGGCTGCTTAATTACGCGAGGCTATTTCATTTTATTTCTGCCCGGCGAAAATCCGCTCACGCATAAGCTCAAACATTGCATTTTCGCGCTGCGGCTGCTGCTGCTGCGACAGCTGCAACAAATTGACATTTGTATTAAACGAAAAGTTGCCGCAGCAACAGAAAGAAGAAGAGTGAGAGAGAGAGAAGGAGAGATGTCAGCCATTGCGTGGAGGACACTTGGGCCGGGCACAGTGCGCATCATAAGTTAATGTACGACAATGGCCATGTATAAATAAAAGTTGTCCTGCCAAGAAAAACTCTGGCAGTTAATTTCACGCTGCCAGCCCCTGTGACTGCTCAAGATGATGAAGTGCATTCGCATTTGGACAACAGCCGCAGCCAGCGAGCACGGACTGTGTAAATTAACAAATGCCACAGAGTCTCCCTCGCTCACTCTCACTCACTCCAGCTCTCTCACTCTCTCTCTCTCTCTTTGACTCTTTCTCTATACATTTGCATATTTCCATAGACCCCTTTGTGTGTTTTATAGCTGTCATATGTCCTATGATACCGATACAACAGTGGACAGCAGTGTGCGCCTATCTTAATTTCGTGTCACACACATGAAATTGACACCCATTGTGCGTGACTGTGTTTGTGTGTGTGAGTGTATTCAAAAATTTATAGTCATTTATGAGCATGCTGGAGTGTAATAGGTCTGCCACATTGGGGACAGCTAACACGCAGATAAACTGCACAATTACAATAAAACAAACAACAACAATAGAATTTAAAGCCGGGCCAAAAGTATTTAGATAACGTGCGGGCGAGCCCAATCGCTGCTTTGATTGGCCTACTGTGTGTGCTTCAAACACAAAACAGTCGAACCATGGCCTCAGCTTGATATATGTTTTATTTTTTATTTTTTTCATAAAATTCTAATCAGAGTGCACTCTTTGCTCTTCCCTCTCCTCTCTCTCTCTCTCTCTCTCTCTCTCTAATTGGCACAACTTTACCTGACGCTAATTTAATTTACGTAATGGCCTCTGCTTTACAAACAACTTTGCATTCAAAAGAAACTTTTTTTTTTAGAGTTTTTCATTTGCACTTCGGGTCCTCTCAGCTCCTCTCCACTCGTTTAGCTTTATGGCTGCTGGCTCTGGCGGCAATCGGCTTTATTTATCTGGCTGATGCGCATTCGAGTGCATTTATGACCTTGAGCTGCAGCAAGGTGTATTTGGCCAATATAATGCTCGCATAGCACTTGGCCGGGCCATTAGCTACGCCTACTTGAATGCTCGCCGGGCTGTGTGCAACCCGAGAGCCATTATTGTTATCTTGTATCGTGTGTACATCCGCATTAATTGTTCCTGGACCGCAGCTTCATTATGATGCTGGTCAGGCTGCCAGCCCCGGCTTTGTTGTCCTTATCAGCTACGACTGAGCTCGCTCTCTCTCTCTCACTCTCTTTTTCAGCAATCGTCTCTCGCATCTTGGTCGCATATTCAGCGCGTATTCAGCAGACGCCCTTATGGCGCTCTCTTCATCTCGCTCTCACGCATGCGCAGTGGCCAGAGCTAGGGCGCTCTTCATGCTTTGGCACTTGTGTTGACACGATGAAACTTGCGATAAATAGTAATCCAGCTCTTGAGTAGATATTGATCTTAGTAGGCTTTACTTATTAGCTTAAGCACTTGAGTTTACACGATGAAACTTGTAAAGAATAGTATTCTGATTTCAGAAAAGATTTCTTATCAAAATATTATATAATAATAATAATAATCCCTTACAGTTGACTCAGAACGAGCCAAATC
This sequence comes from Drosophila navojoa, assembly GCF_001654015.2. The sequence continues at coordinate 291,606 of NW_022045892.1, forward strand.
CTCACTTTTGGCTTTACAGAGCTTTAACGCTTAAATTAAAAGAGTTCATGCATGTGAGAGCATGATAAATTGTCAACATAATAATTAAAAAAAAATTCAAATTAATTTTAATGAGTTTTTTAAACTTTAAACCTATTGCCTCCGTGTTTATGCGATGAACTTTCCGAGATGTGCGTACGTGATATTATTCGGTTATGTAAATATGAGATCAGATCTGGCCATAAAACCTGGTTTATTTGATACATGAATTAATTGGAATGCATAATGATTCATTAAAGCGCATGTCATGTTCCCACGATGAAATTCGCAATAAACAACCTTTCTTCGGAAATGTTTACACGATGATCTCTCACTCAGCCAGTTCGAGTTTTCGGTCATTGCTTTAGCAAATCACTCGTAAATAAAAAGTAAATTATTCTTTTAAATATCATCTTGCTGTTTTTATTTGCTTGAACACAATACTACATACATATAACTAACTAGTGGATGTTGTTAGACGCCGTATAAAAGATAGAAAATTTTGTATTACAATTTTGCCTGTTCTTTTTTTAAGGTTTTTTTTAGTGTTTTTTTGGTACAAACATTTGATACAAATATTCGGTAGCTAATCGACTGAATGACGTTATCAATAATACAATATAAATAATTTTAAAAATATATCAGCATGATAATAGCAGAGTAAATGATGCTAAGGCTAGAGGGCATAGTATGTACGCTACATCATATGGCAATTCGCTTATGGGGAATGTCTAAATACGAGTAGAAGAGCCTAACATTTGCTACATATTAGTTGGGACAGTTGGACAGGTTAGAGCGAGTAGGAGCCATAGTCAGCTGGGAAGCTCAGAATCGAAGATGGTTCTAATGACACTACATAGTAGTTATTACTGGGCGGGTGAGCTAATACATTCTGCGGCATATTGGTTGCATGGCAGTGCTGGGCAGTGGGAGGAGCTGAGGTGATGAGATGAGGTGGCATATCCACTCTCTCCCCCCTCTCTCTCTCTCTCTCCCTCTCTCTAGCCGCGCCAACTCAAAAGGCTCCAGCCACGACTGGGCTTCGGTGTGCTGGATACGGGCGCGTCCTCCGCTGGCGCTGGCGCTGCCGCTGCCGCATCCTGCTGCTTCTCCTCGCTCGGATTCTGATCTATATAGGTGCGTAGTATAGTGTGCTTTTGTACGGCCTTCTGGAACTCCGTTGCACTGGGACGATATGCCTCGAGCTTGTGATAATACCGACCGGAATGCCTCTGATTCCTCTCCGTTGTATAGGCCTGGCTACTGCCACGTGCCTGGGTGCCAGAGGAGCTACCGCCTGACGTCGTCGATGCTGCTGCTGCTGCTGCTGGTGGAGATGATGATGGTGCTGCCTGTTTAGGGAATTGGGAGGAGGAGGAGGGGGTAAGTGGTTGATTGGGATTATTTTGTTTTTGGTTGCTGTTGCTCTGTTTGCTGTTTGCTAATAGGCTCTTGTTAATGTTGTTAGTCGGCTTGTTGTTGTTGCTGTTGCTGTTGCTCTTGCTAGCTGAAGAGCTGTAGCTGTACTCATACGTTTCAATTGTGTTGCCACCATAGACGCTGTTGGGGGCCGCCGGCACGGCGCCTGGCGCGGCGCACAGTCCCTGGTACCGTGACGAGGGCTTCATGCCATAAGTGGCGCACGATGGCTTGCCCACCTCATAGGGATTGTAGCCAACCACGTTGCCACTGCACACAGAAAGGGAGAGAAAGAGAAAGGGAGAGAGAGAGAGAGAGTTGAATTAGACCTCATTTGTTTCCAGCAGTTGGTGTTGCATGCTTACCCCGGTCCGTAGTTGCACACGTAGAGCTTGTTGTACTTGATCGTATCCTTGTACTCGGAGAAGCCACAGCCCACCAGGCTGGTCTCGCCCCACACCAGCTGGGAGTAGTGGCCCGTCTTGGGCGACCAGGCGTCGCCGAACGAATACTTTTGCACCTCATTGAACCAGTTCTGGATGCGCGACGGGAAATCACCGTCGTCGGGATCCAGCGGCGCCGTGCTCCAGATGACAGCCAGATTCTGGCCCATGGTGAAGCGATCTGTGGACAGAGATCAAGCACAAGTGCACAAGTTAGTCAACCAGATCTTGAGGGCTCCACAATTGCGGCGACTATAGCTAGATGCGGTATGGTCTGGGCAAGCACGGTTAGTTTTAGTGTTTAATTGCGGATGATGGCCAGTGCACCGGGATGTAGATTAATGATACTTTACCAAGGCCCTCTGAGCGAGCGCATGCAAACCGTAATTCGCACGTAAATCACATGAACCAGCTGCCGGCTGTCGTATTGCCGGCATTCATATGTGCCAAAGTTCACCATATGGAGGAGGATTGCGAGCATGCGAATGTTTGATGGACAACTTACTTATTGTGCGATGGGGATCGTGCCGGAACTGACAGTTGTCCGCCCATTGCTGGGCGCGGGCGGCCAGCTCGTCGTCCCAGACGATCTCGCGCATATTCTCGGCGCCCGGCTGGCCCGGATAGCGACCCGTGGCAACGAGTTGCCTGAGGCGATTGTGTTCCTGCAAGATGATTGATTTCTCCTCGGCGGTGATGCCCGATGCTGAAACGATTGGGTCGCGATTAGCATAAAATTAGAGGTATATCTATGGATGTGTATGTGTGCGTGTGTGTGTGTGCGATTGGGGACATGCTATCATTTCTATTTTTGGCTCATTCTATCCCAAATCGAAACGCTTAATATATAAAGTTTTGTTTTGTTTTGCTTCTTTTTATTATAATTTTTTTATTTGCCTTTTCATCTTCTCAATTTCAGTTTGATTATTATGTATGCGTGTGTTTGTCGCTATTGGGCTTTTGTTTCGACTTGGCTTAATGATGCTCCCGTGCCAGCCGGTTTCCAGCTAAGCGAATTTGTTCACCTTTCATTCAAAGCCTTTAACGAACTGCTCAAATTTAAATGAGCTGCTCTTCTATTTTTTTTTTTTCTTGTCTAATAATAGTTTCTATAATTGTGTTTATAGGCATTAAATCGCATACGATTTTGTAGCCGATTTAATAATCGTTCCATTTAAAGTGTTTGCCAAGTGTTTCGAAATAAATGTATTTTCGCCTTAGTTCGACTTCGGTTTCAGTTTCGGTTTCGGTTTCGGCTTCGGCTCAAATGCCAACCGGTTCGAATTAGAACACGTCTTGGAATAAAACCCAACGAAAATAGCAAAAAGTCAATAAACATTTAAGAGTCGATGCGGCGCGTGCTGCTCAAAGGCGTCAATTAAAAAACCAACTTTTGCCCATTAGCCAATTTTTTTTTTTTTTTTAATTTTTTGTTTTCGAAATGTTTTTTTCATTAATATTATTTAATTTTTTTGCAAACGGCGCCTGACTCCACTGACTCACGATGCCTGGTGTGAAGTGTGTCAGAAGCAGACAAATTGGCTTCATTGAACTTTCATAATTTGAAACAAAAGATTGCCTCAAGTGGAGCATACTTTGCGCTTCAATTTATAGGTATGCCGCTGCCATGGGCCGATGATCACGGAGTTTTTGTGGAGAGCAGCAACTAAATTGCCGCTGGGTGTTAATTAGTGGAACCAGCGGCCAGCGTACGTGAGCCTCGTATAAGCGCATATGCGATTTATATTGACGACATATATGGCATGAGATTTCGTTGAGGAAAAACCAAGCAAGCGTTGCTCCTTCCTGGACGGTTTTGGGCGTGTCCAGTTATTGCAGCCGCATTTCATTTAAATAATTACGCGCGCTTAATAATTTTTAATAATTATAATAATGGCCAGAGAGTCGAGAGTCGAGAGTCGGGCCGAGATTGCGCCGATGCGACGTGAGCGCATTTAACAAGCGAACTCCTGCTGCCCCTGCCACTGCCACTGCCACTGCCAGGGCCATGGCATCGCCAGCTGCCGGTCAAGTGCGGCAAACGTGCTGCAGCTCAGACACTCAGACAACTTGACGCGACCAGCAGCAACAACAACAACAACAACAACTAAAGCAACAGCATCAGCAGAGTAAATAAATTTACAGCTACGCTTAGCTGCGGCTCGCACAAATATGGGTCTAGATGTCAATAGAGCCAGCCGAATCGCTTGTTCGCATTTGCTCGCACATCCGAGCTGCTGAGCTGGACGTTTTTATTTTATTTTTTTTAGTAAGTGTGTTTTATGTTGTTGCTGTGTCTGTGTCTGTGTCTGTGTGTGTGTGCTTTTTGTCAAGGTTAGTGCCGCTGACTAAAAATAGCAGTGAGCGAGCGGCTCTTGCAGAACCCGTCGAGCTTCAAACTCAACCGCAGCTGTCAAATTAAAGACGTGTTAGTGTTATGCTATACTATATATACATATGCATATCTCTCATATACATACATATATCGACAAAGTACATTTACATAAATATCAGTTGGCAGACATTGAGATGAACCGGTACGTAAATCAACGCACAACATTGTCTCTCGCTCACTCACTCAGTCAGTCAGTCAGTCAGTCAACCACTCAGTCGGCCAGTCAGCCTCACAGTGCTTTAAGTCAATATGCATCAATCACAGTGCAACGGGCGCTATGCAAATTTCGTGAACTACCTTCTCTGACAAATTGCGCATAAAGCTGTCGATCGATCGATTTCCGCCACATTTACATACGCTTCAGAGTGAATAACAAAAGCAACAACAACAGCAACAACAGCAACAACAACAACTGTATATGAAACATAATGTTGACAACGAAACGTCAACAGCTACCACAAAACAAAAGACTTAAGCAACGAACTGCAGCGCAGCAAATGCCAACAATATGTTAACAAGTGCTTAACTGGCAGCTCGCGTTGACTTCACCTTGAAGCTGCCAGCCTGGGAAGGCGCTGGCGTTGCTGGCGTTGCCGGCCACAAAAAGGAGACGCCGTGGAGCAGGCAGCATCAAGAGCTTCGGCATAGTTAGGCTTTATGCTGGCCGCAACATGTTTTGTTTCATTTATCATTTACTGATTATCACCCAGCTACCCTTGTTCGTTGTTCGTTGAGGTTGTAGTCGTCGTCGTTGTTGTTGCTGTTGTTGTTGCTCTTGTTGCTGTTGCTCTGCCTGTTGGCTGCGCATCTACATATTTAATTACATTATTAGCACGGCAATGCTTTGATTGATGCCGCGCAGCTAAACGTTTCCTCCGCAGAGTTCAACTGTAAATTCAGCTATTATAATTAACCAAAATTTTCGGATTTTCTCATGTGCCATTGTTCGGAACTGCGTTGAAATTCATAAAAAGCAAACATTAATCAACAACACGCACACGCGCACTATAAAAACTTTGATTTTTATTACGAACGAAAAAACCGAAAAAAAACGAAAGAAAAAAAAATAAATAAACAATAACAACTGGAATTTGTTTTGGGTTTTTGTTAACAAAAGGCGGCGCCTGCGTGTGCAGAACACAAAAACGCGTCAAGAGAATTGTTTGGCAAGTGTTTTTGATTTGTTTTCGATTTTTTTCTTTTTTTAAATTTTAATTAATTCATTTGCGATCTTTTTTTATGTTGCGCTTATCCACTTAGCACGCCCCAATAAATTATATGTATAATTTCTCAGGCAGGTGCTTGAGCACCTCACCGAGTGTCGAATTGTCGAATTCAGTTAAGAGGCGAATTACCTTCACGGGCCTCGAGTTCGCAGTTCAATGAGCTGTCAAAACTCGCTGCTGAACCGTTTCATAATTATGTTATTCGATATTAATCGGACGGAATGAATGTTAATGAATCGAATTGTATTTGAGTTCGATATTTGCCAAGTTGATTGGCCTTTGGTCTATTCGAATTTTTCGCTATATTTTAGAGATTATATAAACTGGAAATGCAAACAGGTTTGCGCTTCGATGATTTGGGAACTATTAATTATTTAGTTTATGTAAGAGCTCGCTCTTTCGCGTCATCCCCGGTAGAGAGTATATTGTATTGTATATTGGGCAAGTTCTCGGGCACACCTCGCAGCCAGTGACCAAGTGCGGCTTTCGCTAAATGCAAACCAAATAAAACATTGCGTTGGCAAATATTGACTGAAATTCTATGGGCACCTTTTGCTTTAGCTATTGCTATTGCTATTGCCCGCCTCTGGCTTTTGGCTGCTTTTCATTCATTCATAAAACAAATGACTGAAACGTGCCTCAAATGTGCGCAAATAAATGTAGAAATTTGCAAGGCACAAAACTAAAAACCAAACGCGAAACACAAAAGTTATTTGCCTGAAAAGTCGTATAATTTGTGTGTGGAAATAAAAATGTATTTAAATTCGCGAATGCCAAACAGCCATTTGAGGCCATATAAATTCTCAGTCATTTTAATGCCCCAAATCAGGCAGGCCGCATACAAATGAATCGACGATAGCGGAATTGGGGCTGGTCAGCTACGACTTACCGATTAGCTTGCCATGGCAGGCGAAAGCCGCTCCGCAGGAGATCAGCACGAGGGCCAGAGGCAGTAGAGCGCTGTGCTGCATCATTTTAGGTGGTTTAGTATTTGAATTGATTTGATTACAAGATGAGAACTTTAGTTAAGCACTTTTCACTTAATTAAACACTCTTGAACATAAGCTCTTCGCTGGCGACAGTCTTACATTCACTGCACTTTAGATTCGATTTAGAATTTCCTTTTCTTCTTTTTTTTCTGGTTGGATTTTAAATTTAGATTTTGCAATTTCAATCACACGCGTTGCCGGGCAGGCTTGCAAAAAGATCTCTCTCTCTCGCTCGCTGAGTGTGTGTGTGTGTGTCCAAAAAACCGAGCAAAAAAGCGTCACGAAATATTGCCGACGACTCCAACTCCACTCTCGTGCGTGCAGCTAGACTTGAAGGCGTCGTCTGTTTGATTGGACGCTGGGCGACGCTGAAGTTTATATACCAAGAGCAACGGGCAGCGAACGGCGGCGGTAACTGCGGCTGCGACTGCGGCAGCGACAGCGGCAGCGGCAGAGATAACAGCGGCAGCCGCAAAAGAAGCCGCCGATCAACCTGTCGCCGTGCCGGGTGAGAGCGAGCAGCAGCGCGGACTGCGCAGCCGAAACGAAATCATTTTTCGCTATGCTTGGCTCAAGTGCTGCAAATATAACTCATAAAAATACTATAAATATTAATATTTAGAATGCAGCATAAATATATTGTTTATTACAATTTTTAGTAAACCATAAATTTGCTTAAAATTCTTTTCCAATTCAATTCCCATAGCATACATATATTATGCTGCTCGAAGCTCGCTTAACATGCGCGGTCCACTAACAGCCGCAACATGCTGTTAACATAACATGTTGCTAAGCCGGCTAAGCTGAACATCACTGTTATAACTCATACGCGACCGTCTGTTGCTGACAGCAGCATGTTGATAGCCGCAACAGACTATCAACATAACATGTTGATAACATACGATGTTGCTTAGCCTCAACGTTAGCAACATATTATGTTGCTGAGGTGTTGAGTAAGCGCTTTCACAATATTGCAGCTAGAAAGGACTAGAGAGTTGAGTAGATATTTTTGGAAAATCTTTATGTACGAAAATACTAAACATATTTTAAAATTCAGTATATTGAATAAGGAAGAAATATTCTAGAATATTTTAGATTTGCATGAACAGAAATGTGCTGAAAATATTGTCTTTAATATTCATATTTATCTAACTTTTCCTGTCTGGCCACTGACTTTTGAGATCACCAACTCCTATTCTTCACACTTTATGGAGCTAACGTGTTTCATAAATGTCTTTAACCTCGGATACCTGCGTCACAGATATTTACGTCACAGCAAATAATGATCTGATATAAATAAAATATATTGTTATCCAAGCCCAAAAATACGTTCTAAAATTTAAGCCAAAAGGAAATAAAAACATACTTAATTTACATGAATATTTAACCGAATTAAACTATATATTTTATGCATGCCGAGTTGCTGTTACCCTTTTGCTCTCGAAAATGATTGTGTTCTTTAATAATTGCCGGCGAAAGACATTGATTGAACTTTATGTTGATCGGAGTACGGGATACAGGCAAAGGGCTACGGGCTACGCACTGTGGCTGGTTTGGGGGCAACAATCACTTGAGACATTGCACAAACGGGGCGTGGCACTGGGGTAGCGCTGAGCTAAAGTTAAAGGGGCAGTGCATTGCCTGCGGCCAGAAGCTTCGATCATTTCGCGTATCATTAAAAGCCAATAAAAACACCCAATTAAATATCAGAAAAATAAAAGCAACAACAACAATGAGAGAGAATCGAAGCGGCAAACCAATTCCCAATGGAGCCTTTCACCAGGGCTAAAAACTGCAAAGGGAATCCACAAGTATACAGATATATATCGCTCTATATATATATACATATATATGTGTGTGTGTATATATGTAATGTGTACAACATGGTCAGATATATGCTCATAAAATTGGAGCAGAATCGCGTTTCCGCTTTAGCTGATTTTCGCGCCGCGGCGACACGGCTTCTTGCCAAAATAATTACGCGTACAAAGCCATTAACAAGTACAAACGATTGCGCCGGCTCAACGTGGTAGCCCGATCTTGGCCGGGTCGCCAACTGGTTTCCTGGCCACAGAATGCCACACATGATGTCTGACTCTTGACTGGCAACAGGAGGCAGCACTCAGTTGGCAGCTGGCAGGGGCAGGCCAGGGGAGGGCAGCCAGTGACGTCTCAGCTGCACTTCTGATTTATTTTATTTCACAAAGAGCAACATATATATTATGAAAAAAACAAAAATAAAATCCAAAATATGAAATAAACATGTGTACTATATATGTATGTATATGTATGTATATGGGTGTAGTTGCTGCTTCTTCTTGAGTTTTTATGTTTTTATATGTACCTCTGCTGTGCTTTTTGTTGTTTTGCTTTTTTGCAACTTGTTGTGCGCGTTGTTTTCGAATGCTAGTTTACATTTCCTACTTAGCCATCCACTTCATTACGTTTTATTTGCGCTTAAACAATACGCACACACACACACACATACACACACATACAGAGTTGCAGCTAAAATTTAAACAAACATTATTGACCTTCAATGAAGGCGCCTGTCCAGTCTCAGTCTCTGCCTCTGCCTCTACCTCTGCCTCTGCTTCTGCTGCCCAGCCCATATGCCATTCAATTCGTTTCGATTCGATTCTGAGCACTTTGCATTTGTATCTGTGGCTGTAGCGCGATGTATCTCAGCGTGTGCGTGTTGCTGCGTACACCTAAACGCATGTTCAGCAAAAAGTGTGTAAAGTGAGAAAAAAATGTAAAGAACAGAGAAGAAACACGAACTGAAATGAGCAGATAGCCGGCAGCTCATTTAGCTCAGCATCTGGCTGTTATCGCCTCTTGTGGTTTTATGAGTCAATTTTGTTGCGAGCAACGCGTGCTGTGCCCCACCACAATTTGTATCCAGCTGCCACCCACTAGCGGCACTCAGCACTCACTCACTCACTCACTCGCTCATTCATTGATTCATCTTAACGGAAGCGAACATAAAGAGAAAACTTGTTCACACAGCCATCCTGACAATATGCATTCACAATACCTAACACTTCCCTAGAAAGTGTCTGCATAACATTAAGATATTGCAAGCACACACATACTATATATGTATGTATGTATGTATATATAATGAAGAGCAGTTGACTCATGCCACTCGTACCATTTGTTAAGTTCATGTTCTGCTTAACAATTAAGTAAACATACTTGGCTGGCTGGCGGACGACCCAGTTCAGTTGTGTCGCAATTCAGTTCAATGCGCCTGCCATCAGATAGTGTTCTATCTATAAGGTCGACATAACATTTCCATTTTGTAGTTGTTGTTGTTGTTGTTGTTACATTAACGAGACGAGCTCGTTTGCCTTGCTGATAATTTCTCTAATCGGACAATTTGTTCAGTGCAATATATTTGCGCACTTTTGTCAACATTTTGCGGAACTATCTTTACACATAAAATTGACGAGAGTATGTGTGTGTGTGTGTGTGTGTTTAACATTCTGTCATTTATCAGCAATTGCATGGCCTGTGGTGCTGCGGGGGCGGATCGGTCAGTGTCACTCAAATCTGTTGGTGCATCCTTGTTGCCCGCTGCGCTTCCGTCGCCCCATCAATCTTTTAGCAAATGTACACCAGCCACGCCCCGTTGCAGCTGCAGCTCCAGCTGTCGGCCGGCGTTTCAGAGATGCGCAAGCAGCAAGCAGCAACATTAACAATTTAATAAATATGAATTCGTTTGCGATTTGTCACAGCTTGTGCAATAAATGAATAAATTGATGGCACAATGGAATAAATTTCGAAATAAAAAACATCAATACAGAAATCTGATTGAAATGAAAACAAACATGTTAAAGTCCAATTAATGAATACAGAAAGCAACAAATCTTATTGTTGAAAAACAAGATGAATTTTATGTTGAAAAAATAAAATAAAATAAAATAAATAAATACAAAAAAAGTAAAAATCAAGTTAGTACAAAAGTCGTCAGAAAGAAATTAAGATGTGTTTAAAAATTACACTGAATATTATATAATATATAAGAAAAACAATTAAGAATGTGAAATATGAATTTATTAAAACAATAAATATTAATTTGCAACTTTAAATGAAATTAATAAAGACAGACAGATAATATAAATAATAAATTAAATATATTTAACAAATTTTATATAATATTTTATTTTTATTTAAGCAAAAAGTGAAATAAGCTATAGAAAATATATATTTATTTATTTTAATTTTTTTGTTTATTGTTTCACTTTTAATATTCATAAATCAGCTAAAATTATTTATAAAAAAAAAAATTAAAAAATTAAAAAATTTTTTTTTTTTTTTTTTTTTTTTTTTTAAGTGAAATGTGTGAAAAATATTTCATTTAAATGACATTTTTGTGTAAGGCTACAAATTAATTCCTCATAAAATATAGGCTGAGCCGCTCTCCGTTTACTGATTTTCTGAGTGGGTTTGCCGCATAGATAATAATATAGTTTTGCTTAGATATATCATGCTTATTAATATTAAAACGGCTCAACTAATAGCTTGCAAAATACTTTTATTTAAGTATATATATTTAGTATCGATATTTCATATGTTTTTCAACATTTATGGCTGCCTTTAGAGCCCCTATTTCAGTTCATATGTTAGTTCATAACTAAAATTAAAAGAAACAAAAATTAAAAATTCAAATATCATATTCAAGCCGGTTTCGCTCCACTGTGGCTCACAAAACTCTTCGGCAAAAATAAATATAATTCATTTAAATAAATATTTCATAAAATTGATACGCTCGGACGGCGAGAGATCATTTATACATAACGTTATTAGGCACCTAAGACTCTTATTAACTATAAATAATGTTGTTTTCGAATATTTCATTCAAGTCTTAATCAAGTATGTATATTGAGGCGACTCGATAATTGGCTTAAGACATCATTTACGTATAAGGAAATAAATTAAATAACATATGTGCACGTACAATCAGACTTGAAAGTTAAAACAAAAAACAGAAAATAGTAACTACCAGCATAGGTTCGATGTGTTAATTGAGCTACAATTGCTAGGCAAGCATCTAATTCGACTATAAGTCACGGCTAACAATGCGAGTGCTATGTAAATGCGGCTCATCTCCATTTCATGCGATGACAAAACACTTCCATAACATTTCAATCTATGCACTTGACGGCTGTGCGATGCCGGCGCGACTGTTATTAAATATTATTAATTGCAATTGAGACGCGCTGCGGCTGCGGCTGCGGCTGCGGCTGCGGCTGCGGCAGCAACAACAATTTGACAGCAACATAATTAAAATGTCATATACGGCTGCTGTTGTTGTTGTTGTTGTTGTTGCTGGAGTTGTTTTCTTATAGAGAAGCAGCGCGTGAGACTGGCCCATTAAACAATTGTAGCCGCGAAACGATTTCGAATTCAATTCAAAAACTGTCTACGGCACCTATATGGAATATCAATATGCCAGTTATAAATAGCCAAACGAGTGCAATAAAGTTTCTATACAACTGGGCCTGCCTCACACACACACAAAATATAAATATGGACTAAAATAAATATGAAAGGTATAAGGTATATGGTATATGACATACAAAAACATAGTGAATAGAATAAAACATCTTCTAAGCCATGTCGAACATGTTTTGCTCAAACACATGAATGAAATAGCCATAAAGAAGTTAAGTTTTCATTAGAGAAACGTTTCGATTCTTATGCTAAACTGATTCATATGCTGATCAATCTGCGTATGATATATGCACACGCACTGATACACACACGTGCACACGCATACATACACACACACACACACACACACACGCTGCTAAGTAGTTAGCATATTGATTTTTGTGCCGATATGGATGCTGTGTGCCTGGTCTTGCTTGCCTTTTTATGCTCTCTAGTTATTAGAAAGTGGGTATACAGGACTGTTTATGACCAAATTAGCATAGCTATAAAGATTTGTTTATGTATATTTATATATATTTCTGAATATATCTAATCTGGAATAGAGGCTGACGTAATCTAGTGATCGAATCAGCTGCCTGTTTGCCTGGACTCTTTGAATAACTTAAATCTATAAAGTTTATATTGACTGAATGATAAAGTCGTTTAATTGATTACATTCAGTATTATTCCTTGTACCTGATCGATAAAAGAGAGAGTCATAAATCATACTTAGAGTAACTCTCTTGACCCTTCTAAAATGAAACCTCGCCTTACCTCTAGTCTTATCAATTACAAATTGGTATCGATATTTATCGAGAGTCATCATTCATACTTAGCACAACTGTCTTGATCCTTTTCTAATGAACCCTGGGCTCACTTCCGCTCTTATCGATAACATATTGATATCCACATTAATTGAGATTCATAAATAATATTTAGCACAAATCTCTTCACTCTTCTCTGATTAAAACTGAACTCCCCTCCTTTTTCCCCACAGCCTCGGCGACTACTGGGTATTTAGCCGTCGTTCATGGCTGACTTGAGCAGTCCATATGCTGTTTGAACTTGTGCCGGCTCAGAAATCGAGACCCAATAGTGAAACATCGCAACATCGGACACATGCGCAAAGCACACACCTTCATTAATTCGCTTTTTGGTAGCCAAGTGATTTTCATTAAAAAGCCGTCAGCGTACAATAAATTTTGAGCCGTTTTTTTCTTGTTTTCATTTTTTTTTTCTGTTTTTTTTTTATCATTTTTTTGCGCCTTGCTGTGCGCCTTGTTTTTGGCCGGCTCATGTAGTAGTTGGCTTCATTATGGAGACGATCGCTGAATGTATTTATTTAGCACGGCGACAGGCGACAGAACATAATTCCAATGCTCTTTATCGAGATTGAATACGTGAATATATGTATATGCTTTTATATGAATATATTTGTATTTATTCTGATTTTTGCTGTGGCAATATTTGATTTATGTGTATCTGACTGCATGTTTTGCTTGTTATCTGTATCAGCGCGCATTTGAAGTATCGGGAGACAGAGTTGAAGAACAGCTTAATCAAAGCCGATGTTGCGCTCACGCATAATTTATCAAACTGCTGTCAGCCGGAAAAGATAAACAAGCACAGCCATTATATATAATGTCCAATACAATATACACAAATTAACAAACTATTATTAGTATTAGCATTGCCTGCCTCACTAACGGTTCCCGGCCGTACGCTTGTGGTGGTCCCCAGTCATCCGACGATTGTCGACACGCTTGACAGTCGTTCGCCTTGAGAGGGGTCCACTCTAGGCAGCTGCCACTGTTCCATTTGATATCATAATAACACTCATGTACAACATACTTAAGCCCAAATTTATCAAGACATATTCATATTGTTATCTTCGTGTATTATCTACCCGATTGTTTGTCAGATTGTACAGATAGCCGCAGAATACGATGGGTATGTAAGGCCACGCTTGGCTTAAGCTCTGCGGAAGTCTCAGCCAAAGCCTGAACTATTTTCATGCACCTAAGCTCAGCTGAGTGACGGACAGGGCTTGACAGCTAAATACCGAAACTTTGGCTACCTTAACGTGTTCTATGCCATTATAATGAAGGTATAAATTATTGTATAGCTAGAGGTTATTACGGGTAGCTCCTAAGATATTCAAATGAATATGAAAACTGTTTGATTCTTAAATGAAATTTCTTCTATTCATTAAGATTTTATTTCTTTTATATATGACTTCGATAAGGAAATTATCTTTCAATATGCCTATGGTTTAACAATATTTAAAAAATAAACTTAAATTTCTTTCACTTTTAAAATTCAGCAAAAAATTATTTTAAGTTGTAGAATAATTTGCAAACATTTCGAACAGATTTAAGCAACTCGTGACAAACTGATTAACATAGCTGATGAGGCTTCAGTCAGCACATAAATTTTGTGCTAAATTTCATAGTGTTTTTTTGGTGTTATTAATAACCAGCACTGTGAACTCATATGAATTGATCTACAAGTTGATTCCGAAACCAGTTCACGCATTGTTCAAACCCATAAAAAATATGTATGAAAATGAATTTTTATATAGAACATCAAATAAAGTGTGATGCATAATAAAAACACAGAGTCTCTCAACAAGTACAAAGCATCTCGTTTATAGTTTAAATGTATGGATTATCTGTTCGTGTACAATACGATTTTGATAGAATATTATGTCTGAGTGATGAGGGGTAAAAGACCACTGAAATATTTGAATGAACGTTGCCGAGATGCTACTGTGTGGTCACTGGGGTCGCCGGTCTCTCCGGCCCGCTGCACGGAATCGACCACGATGAGGGCCACAATCACGCCAAAGGCTGCCACATAATAGCCAGGCAGCCAGCTCTCCTGCGATTGGGCAAAGGGCGGCGGCAATCCAAGCACCGCGCTGGCTTCCACGGGTCGGACCACCGGCAATCGATTCCTGGCGGGCAGCAGGCGCACTTCGCTCGGCCTACCTATCCGAGGACACTTACACAAAACAATGGGAGCGCCAACCGAGTTAATTTCATGTCCGAATTGCTTCTGACGTATCGCTGCCTGATACTTGGTCCAGTTCTTGTGCACATTCTTGTTCGTGTAGCAGATGTCTAGGGGCGCCATCGTGCGATAGCGCAACCTTAGCCGATTGTTGTGGTGCTCGCGTGAGACGCGCTTGTAGAGTATCCTGTAGGCCTCACACACCTTGACAAACTCGTCCGAGTCATGCGAATCGCTGTTAGCATCGGGATGGTATTTCTTCGATAGCTCAAAGAAGGCCTGTTTGATCTCCTTTCCGCTGGAATTGAGCGGCACCTTGAGCACCTCGTAATAGCTGCGTGAGGATCCCTGCACATTGTGGGCGTATATGGTATGGAATGATGCCATGAAACGCACCGGAATAAACACGTTACTCTGGACATATTTGAGCATTTTCAATTTCTCTTATTATTATTTTTTTCTACAATTTGAAAATCCAAACTCACACAGAATTTAACAAGCACACTATAAATTTACAAAATAGTTTCGTTTACTCTTGGCTTTGCAATGAAAGTCAACTCAAGTTCAGATGATGCTCAAGTATGCGCCATATAAAAGAACTTTTACTTTAAATTTAATAAAATTTAATAATAATATAATTTCCTTTAAATCTACTTATCTTACTTTGCCTATTCATACATGAAGGCCAGAATAGGTATCCAATAGGCGGTCACTCCCCACTAGATCACCTTAATTGATTCTTATTCATACTTAAAGATTAGATTGGGTATCTGCTAGTCGGTCACTCCCTACCAGAATACCTCTACTTTGTACTTTATCTATGTATTTAGACTTGTACACTTTAATAGGTATCTGCTAGTCGGGCACTTCCAGCTAGCACACTATCTCTTGACTCACCAATAGGGCCTTAACCTATATGTACAGGGACAGTAATGCCGAATTGGATGAAATATGGGGCAACAGACGATTTTTGTCAACGCGTCGACCCTGGAACTTAACATGGCCAAGCGCGAATAGTTGGCCCACTATTTATAGCCGCCTTGCTGACCTTAGACTGGGTGCCAACGAACTCGGCAATGAGCCCAAATCAAATCCAGTCCAATTCTGAGCTTGTGCCGCACTCTATTTGGACAGGCCCATAGACATAATATTGTCATAGATATGTATACGAGATGCGTGGGTGGGTCGCAGCGGGGCTCACCCGATAAACAATTCCATTGAACTTGGTTTTCACAGCGCCAATGAGCAATTGCTTTCGTCGTTATTGGCAAGAAAAAAAAAAAACAAAATATTTGCGAATCTTATTAACGAAACTTTTTATTGAGCTGTCCGAAAAGCGTTGACAATTTCATGCGAATTTCAATGCCAGCAAAATATTTACATAGCCGCACAAACGCTGCACTGACGTATCAATCACAAAATTATCAAATTACTCATTAGAGATTAGGCAGTAATCCTCGGCTCATTCATGAAAGCAACTGAATATTCGAGAGAAACCCAATTAGTGTGAACATAAATGAAGTCTGAAATAAAAATATATTTTAGTGTTCATTAGAAAAGACATTTGGCATTTGATAGCTCTGATAGCTGACGTGAGGTCTAGAAGTCAGTTTGCTAATTGGTAAGAGCGTCCGAGTGGCTCTGTCTCTTTGACACCTTGGCTGTGCTTGGAACCACTGTGCAGCGACTGTTTTCCATAAAGCATCGACTGATCATATTCAATATGTTAATTGATACTAAAAACTCTTAAGAGAAACACAAAACACAAAACTGGACAAACGAACAAAAAGTTGGCATTTAAAAGCCAAACAGTTCCCAAACCCAAAAACCCCACACAAAAGCCTAGAGCCAGAGTCAGAGCCAGACCCAGTCCCAGAGCCAGAGCCAGAGCCAGACCCAGTTTTAGCCCAGCACAAGCGCTTAGCGAAAGCCCTGACCAAAATGCAAAAAAGAAGCAACAATAATTGGAAACAGGTTCTATTGTAGAACTAGCTGGCAAGCCTCATAATACAAAGGCAAACCAATCCAGAGATATACGATATGCGAAATACGAAATACGACAAGTGGAGACTGGTTGTCTCCGACGAACGCTGGCTCATTTATCTAAGCAAACATTAAATGATATTCAGCTAGTTTTTTATCGCTTCTTTCTATTTTCTTTTGTTCTACTCTGATGGGGTATTATAGGTTTATCGAAAAAAGACAGTTTCAATAGAAATCAGACGATAGTCTTCAGACAGTTTGGGTCGATATACATAATTATTTATGTCGTTCTGTTTTTACGCCCATGCTGTATCAATCGTATAGCTGGGAAACTGGTTATTTATGATATCTGTAAAGTATATCAAATAGAGAAATCAGTAGTCAAGCGGCACAATAATGCTGAACAAAGCTAATCAAGTAATTTACATGTTTTTATTACCAAAAATAGCCAAACTCATGTTGGTAGTCAAAAACGTTTTATATATGAATTATCTGAATAATTAAGAATATTTATGTTTGACTTTAAGCTGAAAGTACTTACGGGTTTTAATAATTAAATTTAAAGTTTTTAATGAAGCCATTAAGATCTCTGAGCCATCTTCAAAATCCATTAAGACGTAAGAAGCAGTCGGACGTAAACTAAGGCCATATTTCAAATTGTTAAACTATGTATCAATATTTACGAATGAGTCCATGAGGGAAGGAGTACTTTAACTAACTTTACCTAGAATACTATACTGTTACTTATGTGTCTATTTTGTAAATTAGATTAGATAGTAGTAGTAGTAGATTTCCCGCTTGGATATAATCGAGGTAAGGCTCTAAAGCAAGAGTTCACAGTTGGGCAAATGGCAAGGATATGATACCCTATCGTCTGATATACGTATATAAATATGTATATATAATATACATATGTACATGAAATCTATTATTCGATCTGTTTGAGAAAATGTATGTATACATGTATGTATGCTGTATGTATGTATGTATGTATCTATGTGTGTATGTATGTATGTATGTATCTATCTGTTTATGTATGTATGTATGTATGTATCTATGTGTTTATGTCTATGTATGTATGTATGTATGTATCTATGTATGTATGTATGTCCGGATGTATGTATGTATGTCCGACCGTATGTGTATTCGTATGTATGTATGCTACGGGAATTTATGTATGTATGTATGTATATTTTTGTATGTGTGTATAGATGTACATATTTAAGATGTTTGTATGCATGTACATATGTATGTATGTATGTATGTATATATGTATATGCACATCTGTCTGTGATTCAGCCAGAGCATTTCATCTTCGGCGTGTCGATTAGTTAGATTCTTGTTCTTCTCCTCTTGTTCGCATAAGTTTTGTGATTTTTATTTCTGTTGCTTCTTTTATTATTTTCATTGTGTCTAAAAGTTTTCTGCATCTGCTGACGATCTGTCTGTCTGGTCTGTCATTAGATTTTAATGCTGGGTCAATGGACAGAGCCTAAGTCTTGGCCCGGCTCGGTGCTTGATCTAGAGGGGGGTGGGGAGGGCATACTCTATCGATTCGATTTGCCTGGTCTTGAAGCAATTTGAATAATTCATGTGTCAAGTTGAAGGCTTTTGCTTTATGCAGCCTTTCGCGTGTAAACAGCATCCAATACAGCTTCTTAGATCGGTAGATTAACTCTGCGACTGTCGTTTCAATTAAAGCTGATTCAGAAAGTGTGCAAAAACCGGCTAGAAACGGAAATACACTTGGCATAGCTGAAAAAAATAGATGATTAAAACGAATATGAATTATTTTGTTGTGGAAGAATATTTGCTTTAATCAAGAATATATGTAAGTAGCATTTGATATCAGTTTTCAGAGTGAGCTAGCTACATTGTTTGGGAGTTAGTTTAAGCGAAAGACGATTAGATTTGTGAGGGTGTCCAGCACGCTGCTCCCATCCCAATCAGCTTTCGTTCGCAAATTCGTTAAAGTCTATGCATCATATAGTATACATATGTCCAGTTCTTATAGCCTATATAGCTTTGCTGCTTATTGTCTCTGGTAACCTGAGCTCAAGTCCAGGTACCACGTTGATCTCTGCTCCCACTTGCTTCACCTCGAGTTCAGACTTTGTGTTGCTTAGTGTTGTTTCTCTTGGAAGTGTATGTGTTGCCTTGGAAGAAATTCGCTTGGTTTGTGCAGCTACTTGGGGTTAAAAATATATCATTTGGATGGGGAGTTGGGAGTAGACTCCGCTCAGGCACTGATGAGCCAGGCCTTCAGGTAGACAAACGCCGAGGTGGCCACGTCTGTCAACTGCTGCGCAAATGCTGCAAGAGAAGATAGAAGATAGAGGAACATAAACTTTATTAGATATGCCAGGGATTAAGCTCTTTTATGTGCGGAAATAAAACGAACGACTCAGCGACGGCAACTGCAATGCCATGTAATTTACATTTACATTTTAAATGCCGACGAGTGCGGCCCCTAATGGAAATGCATCCATTTAAAGCAACTCTTGCCGGGCAAGCGACCTGCTCTCTCCCAGGGCCCGACCAGATTTTACGACTAACGAAATTGCGGACTGTAAAGCCATGGCGAGGGTCCAGCACAAATTGACAAATGTTCTGGCTTACAGAGACGCAGCATCGACAAGTCAGCTGTATTCGAGGGGGTCAGGGGTATCCCGGGATATTCCCCTTTTACACTTCAAACTTAAGTTGATTAATTGGGGCTTAAGGCTCTCGACTGCACACGGAAGCTAATTGCAGTTGAATTTATGTGCATATTAAATACAATATTCAATGCTTGGCTAATGCGCATAAGTCGCCCATAAATAAGCGATTTTATTTGGTGTTTATCATTTCAGCGCAACGTTTTATTATTTTTATTGATTCGATGTAAGGTTGCAGTGTCTCGTAATTAGCAGGCCATAAAGCAAGAGTTTCCTGACATTATGAGTAATTGTTGAATAACACGAATAACATTTATCAAAATTGAGCACAGTTGACAGTTGTCTAGCGGGGAGTGTTCGACTGGAATATACCCAGTGAGTGGAGAGTGGCCAACTAGAATATATCTAGTAGCATAAGAAAACAGAGATATTTTCTCAAAATTGAACACAGTTGACAGTTGTTTGATATTCTAATCACTTTGCACTTCTTATATGTACATGTACATACAGGGTATAAAAAGTTTTTTGATTACATTTTAGATTGAAATTTATTTATTGAAGTTCATTTTGAAAGATCCCTTACGTACCCACAAATGGACGCACTTTTCATTGCCACCCGCATTATCAGGCTGCCCGTTGTTACTGAGACGAAATCATCACTGGAAAGGGCGTTGCCCGATGTCCAGAGCCGAGCATTTTGGTACCCTTTGTTGATTAGATACTTAGAAACCTGCTGCAACTCCGTGGCGGAGTAATTGACTAGAATATACCCACTCAGCAGGGAATGTGATGACTAGGTATATTCTAATCAGATCTTAGGAATACTAAACTACATTTACCAAAGTTTATACTCAGCCAATAATTTTCTTGTGGAGGAGATCCGACTAGAATATATCCAGACAGGTGATAATTGACTGACTGCCTTTCCCTTATCTGCTCTCCATCTCATAAATAAATGTAGTCTGTTTTGATTTGTTTAATACATGATACATAAGTTTTATTTGACTTATATTCATCTTGTTTCGATATACAATATATTCGTATAATATAATTTCACTTAGATTTTTGTTCATTTTCTTTTATAAATTTACTTTAAATTGTTTACAGTTTTGTTTTCCTTTGTGTTTTCCGTTTTCTGGTAGATTTTTACTTTATTTTTTTACTTTTGGTTTTCATTTTATTTTATATATTTGTTTTTGTTTTCTTTCCTCGAAGTATAGCAAATTGTATTTAGCAATTGTTCATGAGTGATTTTTTACTATTTCATTATTATTTGTTAGCAGAATTGATTTGTGTGTGTGTGTGTGTTTCTTGTTAGATTACATATAGTATAATTTACATATATATATATATGTATGTATATATAAATATTCAGTAAAATGATCCCTACTTTTTGTATGCTCATGACATAATTATCTATATGTATCTATATGTAGCTTGTGTATACAGAGTTTCTTTCTTTTTTTTTTTTGTTTTCTTGTATTTCCTTTATATCTTAAGACATTAATTATATACTTTTCTTTATGTGTGTGTGTTTGTCTGTGTGGTTTTGCTTTTTCCATTAAATTTAAAGTAATTTCTGCGACAATAATAATTATAATTGTAATTCATCGTTCATCGACTATAGACACATACATAAACAAATACATTTCCATAACAATCTTAATATACAAATACAATTTTTGCTGAACACTAAAGCGCCTTCACAAACGAATTCTCAACTAAACTGGAGCTGCCATATATATTTAATATATATACATATACATATGCATAGATATCTGTGGCGATACACATATATACATGTACATATATAACTATGTCTGTAATTTAGCTAAGTTTTCTTTGATTTCTTTTCGTTTATTTATGACATTGAAATTTTCTTCATTAGAGTTATTGTATTATGGTGAGCATCGGAGAGGGTGTGGGGCTTAGGTTATATATTATCAATGCAAATAATTCTATTATTATCTCTTTTGTTTCAACTTCTGTGTGTGTGTGTGTGTGTGGCAATTACTGTGCTGCATTGGGAAACTGAGGAGCAGACGGGAAAATAGGATTTAGCTTGAATGGAAATTATATTGAAATGCTTGGCATGATTAAAAGCTACAGTTGGTTTCTAGTCGTGCATGTTGACACAACATAGTTATAATTATATTTATATATAAATTAGTTTTATCAATTTATTTACTTTATTTATTTGTTGTCTCTGTTTTGGCTTTTATTACCACTAACAAGTAAGAACACATATTTAACCACAATTTGTTTTTTTTTTTAGTTTTCATTTTGTTTTTTTTTTTTAGCAACACTTTTACACAGTTACAGTTACAGTTGCTTAATTTTTACAAATTGCCTACTTAAAAAGTCATAAATCAGAGCCTTACACTTGCAGCTAAATATCATTATTTTTATTATTATTAATATTATAATTAATTCATTTAGCTTATTATAATTTTTGTTCATAATTTTTTGTTTTCAATTTAGTTGTATATAATTAAACTAAATAAACCATAGGCCATATATTGATATGTATTTGATTTTTACACTTAAAAAAAAGACGTGATCAAACTTGCTTTTACCTTCTCGTTATGTTGTGTTAATTATGTTTTTTTATTGAAATATTTATCGTTTTTGAATTTAGCTTTTTATTTATTTTTGTTTTTTGGGTTAAATGTATTGTTTTGTTCTTGTTATAGAATTATTTTTGGTATGTATTTAATCTTCAAATGCATTTCTGTGCTTGGCTTTTAACATTGTGTGATTGGTGTGTATGTGTGTGTGTGTCTTTAGTATAACATTTAGTTTTAATTTATTCTTCTGTGATGCTTTTAAGTAATTCTGCATTGATCGCATTCAACAATCAATTCAACACTCATTTTACACTTGTCGTCTACCAACTAGAACTGTGTTTTTTATTATCAGATGTCGTAGCTGATATAATTAGTAACGATTTCTTAATACCATAAAAACCAAAAGAATTCAACTATTGTATTTCTATTAGTGAGAGAACTGAAAACAAAGTGGCAAAACTCAAGAAAAACCAATGGAAATATTTTTCGTGTTTTACTTAACTTTCATTATTTTCCTATAGACACTTAACTAGTACTATATAAGTCGGATTTGGAGAGGGCGTGGTTGGGTGTATGTGTGTGTGTGTGTGTGATGTTTTGAATGTAAACAGCATTTATATCAATTATTTGCATTATTATCATAAGTATATGTTTTTAGTACACATATACATATATATATATTTATATATATGTATATATTTATCTATTAGCACTATAATGTATACTATATATAAATTCTTTTACAAATAGCAGACTACAATATCAAAAGCACACTGTGGATATATTTTGAGTGCTCTTCACTATAAATTTCATACATATACATATATATATATAGATATATATATATATAGATGTTTGGAAGAACGGCAACAGAAAATATAAAAAATGTCAAATTAAATATCAATTTTATTTTACCAAATTATTGTAGATGCAAGATGCGTGTCTGTATGTGTGTAAGAACGTGTGTATGTGTGTGTCGTCATGTATATAAAAAATTTAGATCTATAAGCATAACACTTGGAATTTGTCTCTCATTCGTTATCTCCATTTGCTTCTAAGGCGAAATATTATATTGTCAATTCTTTGGCTTGAGCCGAAAACCATGCAAAATGACAAAATATATATTTCTCAGAGGATGTGGGAGTAGGAGTGGGCGTGGGACAGGTTGGGAAAGAGGATTCACACTCTTTTTTTTAAACATAAACATGGAAATGCGTACAACATTTAAATAGTAAAAATAATTGCAATCTTTACACATTCGATTTAAGATCTCGCTTGAAAAAGGCAAAAGTAAATTCCTTAATTCTTATCATTTATCGCTAATTCTACACATTGAGGTTCGATGATTTGGGCGTGTGTCATTGACAAGGATCTGGAGTCCTTTGGCCTTGGAGGTGCACCAAGAACTCATCCTTGCAGCTCACACGCCCAAATCACGGACAAAGCCGGGCCCAAGCCGGTTTTCACAGAACAGGGAATACCCCTAGCATTTTAAATTCTTAAAAGTTTTGTGCATTTGTGTGGCAAACAGTTATGACCGGGGCGAAATCATGGCTAAAACATGGCGCGGGATTCTTCTGTACTCGTTTAAAGCTAGTTTTTATTTGGAGTTAACAAGTTTTTCATATTTTTCTCATTTTGGTATTTTTTTTTTTGGTATTTTAATTTAAGTTTTCTTTTTCCTCTTTAATTTTACTCTAGCCATACATTGTTTTCAATACGCAGTAAAAAATGTTAAATATTTCTCATTTAGTTGTTTATTATTTAAATTATTTGTATCTTTTTTTTTAATATTAGTATTTTAATGCATTTGTTTTTTCTTTCTTTTTTTCAATACGGCTTGCCTTGCATGGTATAAAAATATAAATGTTCACATATACTTAAAAATCGTTAAGTTCTTACACTTTCATCAAAATTGTGTGTGTGTTTATTTTGTATTATTTTTTAAAGTAATTGAATCGATTTGATAATTGTTTGTAAAATTAGGAATGAGTTCATAATATTGTTAATTAATGTATTTAATTACGAATGTTGCTTGCAATATACTTGATTATAATCGAAGATTCATTTCAATTTCTTGTAGGGCAATGTTCAATTACTTAACTAACTTGTATTTATTTATGTTTGCTTCGAGTATGTTTATTTAGCAATATTTATTTATTATTATTATTATTTGGTTTGTTTCTCTTCTTTTTATGGATATAGTTTCATAAGTGAGCTTTACTATCGTTGCTTGACCTTTGGTGTTCTAGTAATAGTTTGTGTGTTCTCAGAATATAACAGAATAGTTAATAGTTTTTTAGTTGTTTTTTTTTAAGTTTTTTATTTTTATTTATTTTCACTTTTGCATGCTTAAACTAAATTGTGAGTCCAGCATTTGGCAGGTTGGTTCGACAAGAGCCACGGCCATCAAAACTGGATTCGTAGATGGCTGGCGATCTCTGCTGATTGGCTCGATTGTTGTCCTTGCGCTGAGCCAACCTTAACACTATAAGTAATTGTTTATAATTTCACATTGAATTTTGTTCCTAGTTGCTACAGTTGAAAGCGAACATCGCTCAAATAGGCATTAGACCACATGACATATATAGATATACATATGCATATATACATATATACTATATAGAATTCATTTTGCTTACAGCTAAAAAACAATATTGTTTCTTTATTCGATATAGACAAGAAACAGTTACTGCTCTCATTTATTTTTGTATTCATTATTATTTATTTGTTCTGTTCTTTAGAAGTCCAATACTTGTTTTTCTTTTTACTTTAGCTGTATGCGTGTAGGTGTATGTGTGTTTGTGTGTATTTTTATAATAAAAATAACTTAGTTAATATCAGTGTGGCTTAGGTTAGATTAATTTCGAAACTGTTCGCTCTCAATAGTTGTTGTTGTTGTTCATACATATACATATATAGATATATAAATGTATATATACTGATATGCCCTTAAGAATTATGATTCATTCTAAACGCGCTCAATTCGTTTCATACGTACACTGAGCTATGTAAGTATGTATATATATGACAATTACTCGATTAATTCATTCATTTAGATTTAGATATACATATATATGTATATATATATACCTACATACATATATATTCATTTATAGATATAGGCATACCAAACTTTAATATACAGCACATTTGTTTTGTTTCTGGTTCGAATTTCGCTAAGTGTATAAAACTTTTAGTTATTTCCATTTATATTTGGTTTTTTATAATCTTTATTTATTTCTTTTATTTTCTTTACTTTTTATATTTTTGTAGTCTCTAAGCCAATTTGTAAAACGTTTAGTACAAATGCAATAATACATGTACATACATATATGTATACTATATATATATAGATGCATTACATTTATTGTATATATATGTGTATATATATAGATGTATATATATGCTCATATAATATATATATATATTTATATATATACTGATATGTTTTGCCATTTAAATGTTTCATTAGGTTTCCTACAAACTTGATTTTCTTTTTATACTTTTGTTCTATTCGTTTTCCAACCGATTTCCCTAGAAATCAGTTTCCATTCCGGTTTGTGGGCTGCCCTTTACAAAAAAACTTGCAAATCTCTCATTAAAACTCTCTCTATTCGAACAATACAAATTTACTAATTGTTTCTTTGTTTTTCATTTCCAAATTTCGTCATAAGAACTTTTTTTTTTTGGTGTGCCCAAAGTGCAAAAGGAAAACATAAGTATATATGTATATGTATATGCCAAGATCATATATATATATGTATATATATTATATATACACATATAGCTGTGTGACAAAATTAATGAACCATGCCCAACGGAAATCTGAAACCAATGCATTTTTGGCCAAGTTTCATTGGGTCTATCAAAAAATCAATTCAAAATCTTTCGGGGTCTACGGCCTGGGCAGAGTTTTGGACCCATGCCAGCTGGCAAAATATGCAAACTCTAAGCGAGTATTTAATATAATTTCTTCTTCTTGTTCATCCTCCTGTTCGTGTATTGTTGATGCCCGGCTGACTGGCTGACTGTCTGGCTGGCTGGCATGACAAACGTTCAATTTATCAAAATTGTTTTTTATTTTGTTGCTTGATTAATTTCTCAGTTTAGCTTCCATTTTTTTGTTCTCTTTCTTGTTGGTTTCTATATTTTTACTGGAGCCTGGGTTTGTTGGGGCCACTTTGTTGGGTCACTGCATTTTTATACAAACTAAGCAAATTTCTGCGGCGTGCTACAAAAGTGTATCAAGGTGTCTGCGTGTGTGTGTGTGTGTCTATGGAAATAATAAAAGTAAGCGCAACTACTCGGGCTGCATTTGATATGTGTTCGTGTGTGTGTGTGAGTGTTTCTGTGTGGGGCAAGCCGCGTGCTAAAGTGTCTACCTGCTTGCACCTGGCAAGCGGTTAAAACTAACAACTACAACAAATGCCAAACTGCTGCCACTTAATGCAGTTGCATGCAACACTAAATTCATTTACAAATCGTTTGGCCAAACTACAAAGGTCTGGCTCCACTTCTAAAACTCTGTCGCTCTCGCTCTCGCTCTCGCTCTCGCTCTCTCCTTATCTCTCGCCGTCTCTTTCAGTTGCTAAATATTATCATATTTTACTTATGGAATGCGATGTTGCCAGAGAATTTCTTTTAGAAAACTCCTTTAAGCCGCAGCAGGGCGCCTATGTAGAGCACGAGTCCCAGTCCAAGCAGCTGCATGGGGGGCGTTATGGAAGCACTGCCCGAATCGCACTCGGAGCCTGAAAGATAACCGAGAGAATTGTGGGTTTAGCACATGTCGAATATTCAAGGGGGAAAAGCATTATATAGTTTAAAAATGATTTGATTGAATGATTGTATGGTTCGGTTCTGAAAAGAAAAACAGTTTTTCTTAATGCGTGGCATGCCACTCGAGCTCGAGGCTTCTGCTTGGTCTACTTGAAAGCAAAATCAAATTCTCCTGCAGCTGCCTAAGCTAGAATCTTGTAAACAATTTCAATAAAAGAAACGAAAAACTTGTTGCCAATTGGTAAACAATAAAAGAAGCAAAAGCAAGCATTTGGTTTTTTGGTGCGATTTTTGGTGCATTGAAATAAAGATTGATCGAAAGATCGATAAGCAACTTAAACGAATTTCACGCGAACTTACCTTAACTACAATTCCTAGCAATTTGTCTGCGATATCATTTTAACTCATTTTTGTTTTTTAAATGTCTTTTTTGCTTGATTATTGAAATACAGAATTTATAACCGATTTGTGTGCTAATTAATTGCAGAACTCGTTCGTCAACACCGTGATCCGATCAAATTTCAGTTTTGACCAAAAGAAATCAAGACTGTCCAACAAGATACATAAGCAGCATTGCCGCGATTCTCAACTGCTTAGATAGCCATACACAAACATTGCATGTGACAAACTTGTTTTCGATTCGGACAAAACCAAAGTCAAATCTTTAAGCCGGCCGGTAAGGTTCAGATAGAAACGCTTTGCTATATTCGCAGTTATAGAGAGTGTTTTTTTTTTTTTTTTTTTTTTTTTTTTTTTTTTTTTT
>NW_022045892.1:319978-347667 GCF_001654015.2 Drosophila navojoa
ATCTGTATCTGTATCTGTATCTGTATCTGTATCTGTATCTGTATCTGTATCTGTATCATTGTAGCTGTTGCTCTGTGTGTATCTGTAGGTATCTTTTGCCAGGTCGTAAGCCTCGGCCTGTCACTTATGTGATCTGTCAATAATGATAAACTGATCGAGTGTATGCGGTGCCAGCTAGTCTGGTACGTTCAGGACGAACGCGCGTTACCAGTTTGGATCTGTTCTTCTTCGTCTTCTTTTTGTTATTTTAAATGGATTAGCACACATATAGCGCTGACATTTTTCGGTGAAATTTTAAATGTTTATTGTGGCAAATGAGGCGCGTGTTGGCAAGCGCTCCTCCGCGCTGCCCATAAAATATCAACCGCAACATATCAAAATGCAAATTAATTAATTAACCATAGAACCGGTAACCACAATGAGTCGCCGCACCACCAGCACCAGCACCAGCACCACAAGCAGTTACCACGGCGCAAATCAGCTTTTACTTGTGGGCCAGTTTTGCGCCTGATGGCTCAGTTATAGGCCCTTAGCCTAAACGATTCCCGGCCGCATCGCTTCACCAGTCACCGGCACAGCCCATTTGCTCAGAGGGGAGCCCCGCGTGCCAGATGTATTTGCATACTCGAACTGCTGGCTTTTATGTAAAATCGTGAACGAAAATCAAAGTAAAGCACCAGCATGCCGAATATGAAATACCCTTCAGCTACCATAGATACTTTTACTGATGAACTATCGCAACTCTGATAAATATTCGAAATCTTTTGATTGACTAGAAAATTAGCCTCATATAGATCTATCTCGTTCTGTGTTACATGTTGCTTGATAAAATTCAAATACTCTGCGAAAGCGTATAAAGCAGATGCTTAACAATAATCGCACACACATTCACACAGCACACGAAATTAACATAAATTAAATTTTATTAATTTGTGAAACACTAATTTGCCTTTTGTATCAGATCGACGAGCTGTAGAGAGCCCAGAGACTAAAAACCTAACCAGACCAGACATCGTGGCGCGACAAAAGTCGTTTCCATCTGCGACTCCGATTGCCACGCCGACTGCGACTGCGACTGTGACTGCGAGTCATCTTTCACCTGGCACCATAAAACTTGTCCACGCATTTTAATGGGCCAAGAGACTCAGAAATGAAATAAAAGGAACTTTTACAATCTGCTGACGCCCACCTTTACTAATGCATATTAGCAAGTTTTGTCGCATTGACTTTGACTCCAAGTTGGACTTCTCTTTCAACTATATGCTTGATATATATACTCGTTTATATGTATATATGTATATGTATAAGAGGCTTGATTTATCATTGTCAGCTGGAAAGCATATGCATATGCATGCTGTGGTCGCTTATTGCTTATTTAAATTTAATTTCTCGGTCAGACAGTTGGTCAGACAGCCAGTTAGCCAGTTAGCCAGCTAGCCGATGAGTCGGTTCACGTCTGAGAAACTGAGAAACTGAGACTGCGAAACTCATTTCACTGATTGATGAGCACATTTTAAGATACTGACATCAGCCATAAATAAAATTGTGAACGCTGCTACGCATAAATGCAATAAATTAAAAAAGAGCAAAACTATAAAAATCTTTCACCGGAATGAAATGGCCAAAAAAAAAAAAGCAAAAGCAAAAAAAAGAGAATCGCCACGAGTCTGACTCACGATTGCGACTAACTGCCAAAAGAAATAAAACATCTACATACATACACTATATATACACTATAAATACATAACTGTAATTGCTTGATACTCAATCAATCTGACGCTTAAATGGAACACGCCTCAGCCTGGAACTGACTAAATTTCGTGCCAATTGAAACGCGCTGCCAGACCCGATCAGAGAAAATAAAATTCATACACTTAATGTGTAATCGAAAAAAAAAAAAATAAAAATTAAATGAAATGCCAATAAGTCGAAATTTTTATACGCTGTAAAAGTCTCTTTAGATAAACGAAAGTATTCAAGTCAAACATAATTGAAATATAAATATATACTTGGTATTTCTAGAGATTTTATAATATATATAATAATATTTAAATATTACTGATTACGTTTTAAGGCAAATTAATAAACTTAAAAGTAAAATTAAAAACAAAATAAATAAATAAATCTTTAAATGTTAATTAGTAGTAATAAAAACAAAAATGATTTTTAGACAATAGATTTTTAGAATAGCTTACAAAACTTTATAGCCTAATAAGAAATTATTCTAAAAATATCATCAAATAATCCAAGAATAATTTAAATTTGATGTATACATTCTGCATATCAAATATAACCTCAGCCATTTGAACATATTTTTCGTATTCATCACATTCCTTTAAAAAATCAAATTCCCACTCTCAGATCTCCATCGAGCACATTGCCTATGCACTTTGCAGTGTATCTGGACAGAAGCAGTTCTCGCACGACGAGCTATTGAGGTGTGGCACAGTCACAGCCAGACAACAGCTAGAGGCGTGTGTCGCACATAAAGAATATGTCTATCAAGTGTACGTTAATTGTATGACAAAAATTCATAAAGAAAAGGAAACAAAAGTGAGTTGCGAATTGTCGCCTGAAAGCACTTAATAACCAGAAGAAGATTTCGCAATGAAAAATAAAAAAGAAAAAAAGATTAGAGTGGATATTACAAACGGGTAGTCAAGACCAACTAATGCTCTGTTCGTTGCGAATCTTATTCGATTGTCAAGTAGAGCTCTGCTGAGGCTTATCAAATAGTAAAATCTTTGTATGACTTTACACTCCCACTTAATTGCAGATAATATTCACAAGAGTCTATATAGAGTGGAGCTAAGATTAAGCTTTAAGCGTCTCTTAAGCTAATTATCGCAAGTCTTATCACAGGAGAATTGAATGTGTTATCAAAGTACAATATACATAAGCCAAGACAACATATATATGCCACGATTAGTTTCAATTATCACATTTGTAGCAGACGTATAGCTTCAATCATATCAAATTTGTTACTCACCTGCCCAACTTCGAACTTTAGGCAAATAATCATTCCAGAAGGAGCAACGCGCTGCTAGCGGGCCACGTGCCAATTTCTCGATTTTGTCGTCTGTGCTGAAGATATAATACACGGGATCCTCCTTAGAAAATTTCGGCCATTCCTCGCCATCCGGTGCCGGATTGCTGCGTGTGTGGGAGAAGCAGTGAAAGCTCGCATTATAGCAAACGGGTTTGTGTACTCGCTAAGCCAACTCGTTGGCTATGGCAAGCTTTGCTAAATGAAAGCTCGGCGAAAGCTTACCCCGTCTTGGCGAACTCAATGACCGAATTCAGCATACGCTTGCCCAGCTCCCGCTCCACAGGTCGATATTGCAGAGATGTGTTCAGCGGCTGACCAAAGAAGTACTCAATCTCATCGCCGTGCAGCACGCCCATCCACTCGCCCCACAGCGAGGTGCTGGTGCGCTATGGTATGTAAGAAAAAAGCAGAGGAGGGACACAGTGAGTTAGAGTGAGAGAGCGTATGAGAGTGGGTATAATATTGTCGTAAACTTAGCCAGAAATTATGCAGATAAACATCCACCCTTTTTATTTATTTATTTGATTTCGCTCGCTCGCGCGCGCTCTGCAAATTGTAAATATTGTCGCAGCATCTCGTGGAGCCCAAAAATAAACATAAAACAACAGAAAAATAATACCAGAAAGCTGCATTTGGGTATGCTCAACTAGCAGTTGCTCTGTTGGCGGCGGATGAGTTTATGTTGAAATATTTGGGATTTATTTTAATTGAAATTAGAGGTAGTCTAAATATAGAATATTTATAGAGAGGAAAGGGACTACAGATTATTCCACAATTCTTATGAGTATTTTTTCTATTTCCCTGTACTTCCTATACTCTCTATGTAAACACTCCCTATACTCTCCCCATATAACTTAAACAAAATTTAGTTTATAGATATTTTTTCAATGCCTCTGTTAGCTTCAATTACTTCATATCAAAAGGAGTATATATATATTCCACTATCTTTTTCAATCCACCCAAGCTAAGGCCTAGCACATTACACCCCTTAGCTAGCCATTATTACTGGGCATGTAGCACAGCGCAGCAAATGAATAAATAACAAATGTTTGGTCGCTGGAAACACTTGCTGCCAAGTTGCATGTGCCAGCTGCTTACTACATGAGACTTAAAGGGAACAGAATGAGACATGGGTAAAGGATAGAGTATTTTACTAGCGATGCGTGGCTATAAACACATTTAATTGCGCACATATGCATTGCTTGCATTGATAACTAAAATTGCTGGATATATCCCCAGTCAATTTCCTAATTATTCTAATACCTTAATTAACCACAACAGCCAACTGCAACAACAACAACAACAAGAACAACAGCAGCAGCAACAACAAAGAGAAGCCACAAAACCACAGCAATTTGGCCGAAGTCTATGGCAACTGATAGACAGCTCAAGTGCACAGTGGTGCCAACTGGGCCAAACAGTGAATGAATTTTAATTAACTGCCGAGCAAAGCTAGCCTGAATATAATATAATATGTATATAGCTATATACAATGTGGATATATTTAATGCATTTTTAGATTCATAAAAATATTTAAAAAGAGATTTTTTCAAAAATATGTATTTGACTAGATTAAATATTATATTAATAGTATTATATTAAGAGAGTTGCAATATTCATGACTTTGAATAGCTTGAACGAAATCTGTCAAGTTATGAATTTCTTAACATGAAAATTTGTCGAAAATGAATGAATGAAATATCTCTTTCGAGAGCAGACAACTGATATATGTATACATCTATATGACATATGATATCTATATTTATATAGAGTCAGTGATATAGTTTAATGAGAGAGATTTATTAAGACAGATTTTGTAATAATAATGATATTTATACATCTATATACATATATGATATATGCTATATAGTATATACATTTATACACTCATGATGAAAATAATAGGTACACCCCTTAAAATTGAGTTCAGTCAAGCAAAACATTTTTTCTACATAGATATTAAAATCTCTCTCATAAAATAAGAATGAACTATAGCAAAACATATTTCACTGAAAATCTAAAAATACCACGCATACATACATATATAGAGAGTTCTACAATTCCCGCAAACTATGCCGAATCTGCACCACTGTGCGTTATATTCAAGTGTTGTCCACTTAAGCAATTTGGCTGTTGGCAGCCACTGCAAACTGGCAGCCAATTGGCCAAGTCATCTAATGAATTGCAGCCGGGATATGCACAGGGATAATGTTGTTGTCATGGCGCCCCGTTGCTGCAGCTGCCAGGCTCCTTACAATTTATGCGCCATTGCACACACAGAGAGAGAGAGAGAGAGAGAGGGAGAGAGATAGACAAAGTGAAAGAGTAGCAAAGAGAGCCGCAAATAATGAAGAATTGTGCGGCAAAAGTAAAGTTTCGTTTTTTTTTCTCGCTTCTTTTTTTTTTTTTTTTTTTTTTTTTTTGATTAAAGCTCGGACACGAGCATTGGCAATTGGCAGCAGAACGAACTTATTTAAGTGCCAAGCACGTTGCACGTCGCTGCAGAAGCTGGCAAGAGGCTGTCAAGTGTTGCCACTGGCAGCCATCGAAATAGACAATCTGCCAGGCACTCCAACGTCCAGCTGTCCAGCTGGCGACCCCATTTGCCAGCACGACCAGCAGGAGGCCGGCGGCGGTGGCAGGAGGCGGCAGTGGCAAAGGTCGCCACGGCCAGTTCTCGTTTATGGCCAAAATGAGTTACGAGTTTCGCTGCAGCCAATTGAGGGCTGTAATTAAAACTAATTTCATTTGCTTTTCATTTCGCTGGCTGCGCTGTTGTTGCTGCTGGCTGCTCGATTATGAGCAGGCGATTTGATGGGGCCAGTGCAACGGCTGTACGTTTACTTTGCACACGCACTGTTGGCCAACTCGTGCGCTCTATTAAGTAGACCAGTGGCAAGAGTTGGCACTGGGGCCATTGAAGCTGCACAATGCTGTGTTTGGGCAGTGAAAATTCATCGATAGGAACATATTTTCTGCTTCATTGATTGTCCAACACTATGCACAATGGAGAGACGCTCAAACTGTAGCTGGAGTTGTTGACCTTAAAGTCTATTTAGATCGAGACGATCAAAGGAATGTATGCTGGCTGACTCAGTGGCTTTCAAACTATGTTTAAAGTGCAGAGGGAACTCATATCTATGAGTTAAGGAAACTTCCTGATAATTTAACGATCGAAAGAGGTTCTCAAACTATGTTTAAAGTGTGGAGGGAATTCATATCCATGAATACCGAAAACTTCCTGATAAGGCAACTGTCAAACTGTAGATACACTTGAGTGACACTGAAACTGTAGCTTGAAATAACTGAATAAAGACAACATATTCATAACATCCAACTGACTACAGATAACATATACACATTTTATAGGCTTATTGAAAAGACTATTTACAGTTTGAGTTACTTTCAGACCTATTTATCGATGCATTTCAAGCTGTTTTAAATTCCGTTCTATTGAGTGTAGGAACTCACATTTCAAAGAAGTAACTCTCAAACAATTAAAGTTACAACTTCTTTAAGTGATTCTCAAACTGTATGACCAAGTCACAGATTTGAGAACTAACTAAAAATCCAATGAATAATTTAGTGGAACTCAAAATGTAAGTTTCTCCCTAAATATATAAAAAAAAAGTCCATAAATTCGAAATTTACATGACTGACTTTTAAACAGCTAAATATTAAGATCACTCCAATCAAACCCCGTTTATCTCGTTCAATAATATATCATGACAACCAAACGTTAAACTCAAATAGTGAATGTCAAACTGTATATGTTTCAGGTAAACGTTTCTTTGATTTCGTAGGATTTGCACAGCCAGACCTATATACATGTATATACATGTACCTATATTCACTCCCCTAACAACTGACAACCAGTATACCCCCCATAATACCGAGAGAGAGAGAGAGTATTGCCCGCAGTAACAATCACATTTAATGACTTGACAAGCACAGCACACAGAGAGAGTGCAAGTTCTTGATTAACATTCGCCTCAAGACACACGTGGCGTATGCGTAATATTGATTTTTTAGACCAAAACACTAATTTATGTGGGCCAGAGCGGGCGCATTGAGCTATATGCATATACACATACATGCATATACATGTATACCACATTTATTTATTATGATTTATCAATGGAAGGACAAGGACTCAATATCGTCTGTCAGCTGTAATTACCTATTAACATTTACGCATTGTCGCTGAGAGAAAATCGATAGGGTCCGAGCGGGCGTACACTTAATGTTTTATAGCGGGAGCGTGGAGCAGGTTTGGGGCTGGGGGCTGGGCGTACTCCCTATTTGTTAATCATTAGGCCTGCAGCAGCCGCAGTCCTTTAAGCAAATAACTGACTCAAATTATGCCCCACACGTTCGGGCCGTACAGGCCGTGACCTCGTAAATTGAAGTTTCATTAGGCACTGCCACGCCTCCGCCTCCACGCACACACGCACACACGCACACACTGGCAACAGCTGGACGCGACTCTCGACTCGTGCTCGAGCTATGTGTCTGTGTCCCGGGCAGAGGCCCAGGCACAGGCACAGGCACAGCCACAGGACAACAAGGCAGTGCGTGTAGTTTAATTGGCGCTGTCCTTGTGCTCCCTCCCAACACAGCCCCTCTCCCTTCCCCACTCTCTTCCTCTCTCTCTCTCTCTATGTGTGTGTGCGCGTTTATGGGCGTGTATTGAGCGAAAGTTTTTGTTACCATAATTATGGCGGCCAAGGTTGCCAGAACTTGGCCAGAACTTTGTTTGTTTGCCCACTCGAAGACAGCGCCGACGACGGCCCCGGTGAGAGGTGTCAAAACTCTAAGGTGTTGCCATATTGATATCGATTCGGCATATGCATATCGAAATTTAATTTAATTGAATTCTGACATGGCCTCAACAGGAACTACAACAGCTTCAACGACATAAAGTTGATTAATCAAAAACGAACAAAAATTGAACATAGCTCATTTTAAGGCTAAGGCATGTCTTACGCTTTTAGGCACGCCTTCTAAGATAGTTTGTGTCTATAAAAGCCTTAATTATAGATCTCTATTTATACTTCACACTTTCAATCATTACCTTCCAGTGAAAAGTTGAATTAAACTTTTCAATCAATTTCAACTTTGCTTAATTTGCTTAATTAAAACGCTCGTAAGCTGAATTAAAAATTGATAAAGTTCTTTTTTCATATTGTCTAGAACTAAGTAATGAGGGCTGATGGTTAAGTGAGCTTAAATCAGTATGGGAATTATTCAAATAGTTGCTTTTAGACTATTTTGTAACAGTGAACGAAATGACTCCAAGATACGAAACTATCATATCCTTTGGTAGATGTGCTCCAAGGAACGAAGACAGATTCAATATGAACTTGAGGCAAGTTATATTCTTGGAATAAATTTACGCTTTCATAGTCTTGCCTAAAGTTAACACAACTAAATTTTCTTCTTATATGGAGTATGGAGTGCTACACATAATTTTTACAAAAATAAAGAACTAAATCTAAAATCATATGCAATAATTTTTCTATTCTACAGACTTTTTGTCGATTTTAACTTACTCCAATTATATTCTCCTTTCAGTTTTTTACATGTAAAGCTAACCAGGTCTATAAAAAGCAATATAATGATTCAAGAATCATAAGAAGAATGATTCAAACTTGAATTCTCAGCTTAGAGGAAGCAATGCAACCTAAAGAACTAACAGAGTATTATATACTGCCGTCTTCTCTATTATATCTCCCATCTCCTCCCGTCTATTACCCTCACTGCCCACCTACTTCCGTCTCCCCTTATCTTGTTGTACTTCCGTCTCCTCTTATCTTCTCCCATCCTGCTTCCGTCCCCTTTCATCTCTGCCCGTCCTACTTCCGTCTCCTCTTATCTTCTCCCGTCTATTTCCATCTACTTCTCTCTCTGTCCATCCCGTCTCCCATCTCCTCCCGTCTCTTTTAGCTGCTTCGCTCTCATGCTCTACAATTCCCAGATATTCCTTTAAACAACTCAATTTTCCAGCTATGCTCAATTATGTAATTTTTCTCTTTTTACAGGATATTCCAACTTAAAAGTGCGCATTAAAAAAGAAAAAAAAATCTGCATTCATGTAATCTATGAGATTGCAGCCATTCGTCAGGCATAAATAATGCAGACAGTCATCAGTAGCCTTTGCGCTGATGTTGCTGCAGTTGTTGTTGTTGTTGTTGTTGCTGAAGTAGATGTTGTTGCTGCTGTTGTTGCTGTTGCTGTTGCTGTTGCAGGTAACCCCTTAGGCTCTGCTCGCCATTAGCCTTGTGTGCAATTTTAATGACAAACAAATTGGACGTAGCTGCGTTTACTTTCCGTCTTTTTTTTCGCTCTCCCTCTCTCTCTCTTTTCGCTTATGCATATATATATATATAAATATACATATATGTGTATGCGTGTGTGTGTGACTCGTTTTTCAACAGTGGGGCCCCATTTGACCGCATTTCGATTGGACACACGCGCTCCGACGCCGTCTTACGTGTCAAAGGTTGTGAAATATTTAATGATTTGCGTGCAATGGTCAGGCACCACCACCACCAGCACCACCCATATGCCACCTGAGCTACTCACGTGTGTAAAGTAATAGTAATGCACGGAGGCACCTCGCTCGGCCAGCGCCTGTGCATAGTCGTTGGTGGGGCACGTGAAGAAATGATCTCCCACAGCGCGTCCGATTTGCTGTTGGTTCTGATAGCCCGGGTTGCCCTCCCAGCTGGTGTACTGCAAAAATCGTGGGAGAAGAGTGGGAAGAGTTAGTCAGTTAAGCTTCAAGCATATATGTATAAATGAAGTATATAATATATAAAGTTTTGATAAGACAGTGTGAGTTGTGTATGGAGTTGGCTTAGCCAAGGAATTTATACATATGTATTATCTATTTATTATGAAGGTCGTATCTCTAATACAATATGAGTATTTTTGCTTAGCTTTCCAGTTGTTCTTGATTCACCCTTATTAGTAATATTTCAGTATAGATTTGAGGCTCTTAGCATTGCCTGTAATTGTTGCAAAAATATAATACGAGTGATGATTTTTTCTTAGTTTTACGCTTCTACCTATCTATCTACCTTTTCAATTATCTTTAAAAAGAAAGGAAGAGAGAGAGAGAGAAGTAATAAAAGCTGTTGCTCAAGTGAATAATTGAATTAGAGCTATTTAGTCCATCTGAGCCGGGTCGTAATAATTTTAATGATGGCTTGAAATTAACATTGTTTAAGCACATTGCCAATCATGGCGAAACGTAAATTTCATTAATGGACTCTGTTCTAAACGGATCAAATTAGAATGAACAATGGCCAGATTGAAGCAACGGAGACATATACCTATTTAAATACATGTTTTATTTTAGTTTAACTTAAATCATATCATTGTTGCTATTATCTTTGAAATTATTTAATTAGGAATCACTTTAGTAAATAATAAAATCAATTTCTATAAAGGGGAATAGAATATGATTTCAGGAGGGTTACACCTGATATCTACTAAGTTTTCAGCATAAAAACAAACAAGTTTCTCCTCTTCCTTCTCTAAAAGATATTTATGTCATATTTCTTTCCATTGGGTAAATCTCTAAACTTCAGTTTGCTAGCCAGCTGCAAGTCCTGCTAGGATGTCATCTAACTAGCTTACATCCTTCTCGAATCAGGAAGCAAATGCTAAATGGGATTGCAGCTGTGTTGGAAATGGAAAGAGGGATGGCTTAGCTCACAGCTCTACTTA
The DNA here is from genome assembly GCF_001654015.2 of Drosophila navojoa. The sequence goes on from NW_022045892.1 coordinate 330,762, forward strand.
ATATAAATGAGGGCTGCAGTTGGTCTAGTGCGATATCTGGCGAGTCGCTTAGCTGCAATTGCAATTCGATTTAATGCGCTGCGCATTTTCAGTGTTTTTTGATTAAATTTGCTGCCCCTGCCACAGTGCAAACAGAGTGAATAAATTTGCGTAATGCAGTTTCATAGAAGTTGACGTCAGATTTTTAACTCGTTTATGCGGCGGCTGTGGCAGAGTGGGAATTGTGGCCAAATGCACTGCAAGAGCTGAAAAGTTTTCTATGCCTCTCTCTGTGTGTGTGCGTGTGAGAGTGTGTGTGTGAGTGTGTGGTTAGATTGGGGCACAAGTTGACTGCAGCTGACAGCTGGGGCAACAAAGAAAGCCAACGATGCGTTTCCCCTTTCGACATTGGCATAGGCACATGTCAGATGCAGTGCGAGCATGTGCGTGTGTGTGTGTGTGTGTGTGTGTGTGTATACGTGTGCATTGCTGCTTACCTGGAATATAATAGCCTCGCGCTCCGCCTGCGTGGCCTTACCAAATATATTGTTCATAATCTCCAGATACTTGTCACGTGGCAACGCAGTGGCTTCATCCTTATCAAAGTAATCAATGAAATCGTACAACAAGAAATAAGTGCCTGCAAGCAAGAGAGAGAGAGAGAGAGAGAGAGAGAGAACATGAAAATATGATTAAAACTTGGCCTAGACAGATATGAAGTAAAGTCTTCATGTTACGTGGGCAAAATCTAAAACAATTGACACTACGATGTGGCCAAAGGGGCGCAATCAACGAGCCGTGCCAAGGACACCAAACGCTGCATTAACCCAAACAACAACAATAGTCGTCGTGGTTGTTGTTGTTGTTGAGGTGCACAAAAGGGTGAAATAGAATAAACAAAATCAACCACAGCAACAACAGCCTTAACAAGGGCGAGAACAAAGCGTCTAGTTGCCTTTTATTAACTTAATTTTTATGGCACTTGTTGTTGTCGTCGCTTGTTATGTTTACTGTAGCTGCCATTATTGTTGTTGTTGCTGTTGCTGTTGTTGTCGTATGTTGCTGTTGTGTGTGTTGCTGCTGGCATTGTCTCTGGCACACTTCAAATACGAACACACTAACGAGCCATAATTGCTGCCTATGAGCCAGCGACAACAGCAAAAACAACAATAGCCAATAGCTGTGTGCCTGTGTGTGTATGTGTGTCAACCCACACACGCCCAGCAGCCTCGTGGTCCCAGAACAACGAAGAAGAAGAAGAAAAACAACAACAACAACAGCAAAGAAAAAAAAAAACTTTTGACTGCAAGCAATTTGTTGATGTTTGATTCAATTTTCGTTCAAGCTCCAAAAATTATGCAAAAACATGCGCAAAACGAGCTTTGTTTACGCATTAAATTTAAACAGCAACACACACGCACACACTGAGACACACACGCACACACACACTCTTTACTCTCAGCGTTTAACATAAATGAATTTGTGTTTAATGTAAATATCGAGCTGCGCCACACAAAAATTGATTAAACAATTATGAAGATTTCTTATATAGAGTGGGTACAGTGGTTAGGAACTAGGCAAACAATCAACTAAATAAATGTATGGCACTCAAATTGAAGACAGAACGTGAGAAAAAACTGAAAAATAATTATACAACTCTATATATATTTTTATTAATATTTAAATAAGTAATTAAATGAGTTTTCTACTTTTAAACTCTTCTAAACTAAGGCTGTTGTATTTTATAAAAGTTTTTTTTTTTTTTATTTGTAAACATTTTTGAATTACTTTAGTTAATTTTAAATATTATTTGTATTTATTAATTTTATATGCATGTTGCTTCAATAACAATTTCTAGATTTATGCCAAAATTTTCTATTTTGTTTTAAATTTTGTAGTTTATCAATTTGTTTAAGATTTTTAATATATATTTTTGTATATATTTTTATTTGTTTTATACAGTAGAAACCGGCTATAAGGATTCTAAACTTATAGAGTCTTTCCTTGAGCGTCGCTATAACCGGAGTCTACTGCATATGCAAATATACATACATATGTTTACATGTTTCCATAATAATTATTTTAGCTTGCTTTCTTACTTGAAGCATCCTCAATTTTTTTAAAGTTCTTTAATTTAATAAATACTTTTAAGTCTTGATGGGACTTATCCTTTACCTTTCACTGAATTGGTTAAAAAATATATATTTATACATTTAGTGATTTTCCTTGAATTTTCGCCAATTTTATTCAAGGTCATAAAGACCATTTTAGTTGCAGCAGCTGCAGCGACCAGACATGACGTATACTTAATGTTTAAGCAGTCTAGGAACAAGCATTTGGCTAATTCGCTTTAAATTAGAATGGCCAACTTTTTGCAGTTATATCTTACATACCTATGTATATGTACATACATATGTATATAGGCAAAAAGTTCAGCCGGAATGGAAAAAGGTCGAATTGTACAAGAAAAGGCTTTGAGAGAATCTAAAAATAAATATTATATATATAAGTAATTGAATAATTAGTGAAACTGATAATCAAACAAAAATAAAAGTTTGCAAACCTATCTACAGAGTAATGATGTTATTACCGCCAACATTTTGACCAAGTTAACAGCTGGCCTCAAATGTGGAAGCCCACGACAAACAATAGAATTAAGATGTTTTCATGCAAGCTGCGCATTGTAATCTATTGTGTTTTGTTTCGAATGCTAGATGACCTTGAACTCACAAATACAAGCACAAACACAAATACACGCACGCACACATACACGCATAGAGAAACAGTTATATGCGAGTCGTAGCCATCGTTGTGGTTGTGTTGTGGGCACGCACACCTCAGCTAGAAACAACAACAACAACAACAGCAGCAGCGACAGCAGCAGCAGCAGCGACGGCGACAGAGAACAGTAGCAGGCAGCAGCGCCAGTGGCAGTAATATGCAGCAAAAACAAAAACAATAACACGACTGAAGAAGCGAAAGAGCGAGACAGAAAGCCAGGCAAAGGCGACAGCAGCAGCTGCAAGCAATGAGTGAAAGTGAGCAGAAAAGCGCACGTGTCTGTAGCGCCAGTGCCCCGGAGCCGTGTGTCAGTGCCAGTGCTTACGTTTCTCTCTATGTGTGAGTGAGTGAGTGAGTGTGTGTGTGTGTGTGAGTGAGTGTGCTTCGGTGCCTGCCGCCTGGAAATGACGAAGCAGCAATGGCAACAAGAAGAACAAAATGAAAGCGAAGCGAGCCCAAGAAAAAAGCACACAAAGCGAGCGAGAATCTGTTATACGAAAACAAACCCAACACACACACACACACATGCACAGTGATATACGCATAGCTCGCGCAAAATGAGAAAGAGAAAGCAAAACGAACGGAAATTTTTTAAGTAGCGCGCGGCATGGCACGAATAATGCGAACAATGCACACAAAGCGTTAACATTACCGTTAGGCCAAGCAAACGCAAAAGCAAACGCAAACACAAACGCGGCAAATGCTGGGAAACGCAGCAGCCGACGCCGTCGCCGTCGCCGCAAGCGAAATGCGAAACGGACAGAGGCGCTGAAGTAGAAAATACAATGAAAAAAGGAAAGTAGGAGAAATAAAGAAAACGAAAAAAAAAAAAAACATTGCATTCTTTTCAACTTGAGCGTAGAAAAAAATGAAGAAATTACGATTCAATTGAACATTTGCTTTGAGAGCTTAAAAATCAAACGGTATTTAAAGCACAATGCATGTAGCACGCAGCAGGCCAGAGCAAGATGGCAACACAAGTTTCGAGGAATCGAATTGTCCATGCGAGTGTGTCTGTGTGTGTGAGTGTGTGTGTGTGTGTGAATGCCTTGAATGCTGATTAAAATGGCTTTCAATCTTGCATAGATTGAACACAAGGCAAATGATTTTAGTTTGAAAGGAACACGAAAGAATTTTGAAGACTCAAAAATTCGTTTAAGCTTTAATGAGAAATAAATAAAGTAATATTCATATATTCAATATTCATATCGCAATATTCAAATGATTTTAGTTTGAAAGGAACACGAAAGAATTTTGAAGACTCAAAAATTCGTTTAAGCTTTAATGAGAAATAAATAAAGTAATATTCATATATTCAATATTCATATCGCAATGTTTAATGTATTTAATATATACAAATATGGAAAAGCAATATTCTTCTTTGATGTACATATATACGTTTATAATATTTTTTTTAAGATTCAACATTTCACTCCTTATACTTCGGAATTTCATATAACAAATATTTTACATTTAACATTTGTATATAAATTATTATTTAGAAGATATGTATTATTATTTATTTATTTTTTATTTATTTTATTTTTGATTTTATATATTTAATTTATTTTTTATTAATTAATTTATTTGTATTATTAATTAATTTATTTTCAATTCAATTATTTTTTATTAATTTTATTATTACTTTATTATTAATTTTCCAGAAAAGTATTTGTTTTGTATACTTTCTTCAAATTAAAAAGTTTATTGTGTAAAACAATTTTTTGTATAAATTAAGTTGCATTCTAAGTGTTTTTGTTCTATTCATTATTTATTTTCAAGCTCTTTAACTTGGCTATCGTGTCATGTTCGTTCGAGTAGCAGCACGTGTGCTGCCCCAATCGGTTCGTGGATGCAACATGCTTTACTGTTATTTTTGAGCTGCCTGCCGCAGCTAACGGTATATGTATATGTATATGTATATATAAATATATTTAAATAATTTATGATGTCGTTTCGCACAGCTGAGCGCCCGCATGATTCCTGCCTGACATTGCCCCCGATGTGACGCCAACTGCCCCAGCCCCCCACCTCTCCGGGCGAGCTTGTTGCGTGCACGAGTCTGACAAGTTTAATGGCAGCTCCAACAGAACGCCCCCGCCCCACCCTATCTGCCGTCAACCCTCTTCAGCTCCTTGCGAATTTCATGCGTGTGAGCGGGGCACAGCTCCATCTTCTGCTGCTCGATTTGGCTTCTGCTGCTTCTGCTGCTGCTGCTGCTGCTTGCAGCTGCGTTGACAAATTCGACTCTAGATTCGAGGTTCTCTTTAAGCTTGCTTGATTTGTGGCACGTTCCGGAGCTGGGGGCAGCTGCCACAAGCCGCAGCCATTACACAAAGTGCATTTTTGTGTGTGTGGCAGCACTGTACAAAGCCGGGCCAAAACTTGTCCCTAAGCCGGTAATGTACTATGGCTCATAAAGCATTCGAGCAGGCGGCCAAGCGGCCAAGAGGCCACCAGCCACGCCCACCAAAACACCAGCCAGCAACATGAAAGGACAACAAAGCATGGCTTATGCGGTGGCATCTACATTAACAACAACAACAAAGAAACAAACGAAAACGAAAACAAAAGTAATAAAATCACAAATGGATGCAGCTGCAACAAATGCGACAGCGGGTGGTCGAAATGGGGACAGAGGGCCGAGGGACGAGGGCGGAGGGCGGAGGGGCGACTTGCAACATGAACAAAATGGCGACTGGTTGCAGCCACTGCGAAAATTTGGCACACTGCTGACGTCAGCATCAAAGGCGATGCCAAAAATAAAACTGCAACAATGCCAACGGAGCAGCGCCAGAGCAGACGGACGGATAGGCTATTGTTGGCTAAAAGCGGACAGAGTGCAGGCGGAACGGGAGAGAGACAGAGAGAGAGAGAGAGGGAGAGTGAGAGAGAGATGGGGTTTACGTGCTGGTTAAAAAACAGTGGACAAGAGCTCGAGCTAAGTTTGATTAAGTTGATGTCCACTCTATGAAAAAGCTGCTGAAAAAGTAAGCAACTGCTCAGCTCAAGGATATTTGCAGCCCGAGTTGAAAGACAGCATGAAACTGCTTTCAGAGCGGACAAAAAAAAAAAAAAGAGAAAGAAAACTGTTTTTCTAGTCCAGTGAAAAGTTGGCGACGTTGCAGAAACACATTTTATTTAACAAGCACAAGAGAGGGGGAACTGTTTGATAAGAGAATGTTCTGAGAGATAGAGAGAAACAGAGAGAGAGATATTTAAGTATTTCTTTTTGCATAGCTATTTTGAATATGATACAATGTAGAGGGGAGGGGAGGTTTGAGTTTTATTATATTATATAGTAGCATATAGAAGTATATATTAAAGAAGTATAAGAGTATATATATTTGATCAATATAAGCGAATAAGTAGTTCTCTTGAGTTGGCCTTAACGCAAGTCGCTTATCAAAGATACCTTTATCAGGCTATGTATAGCTTATAGAGCTGAAAGAAGCTGAGTATGCTTCCAAATGACATTATATATCAATATATACGAATAATACATCGACCTGCAAACTTTTCTCTCAGATCCCACAAAAGTATGCTATGAAAATTTTCAAACTCTTCATGCATCAAACACTTCACTCGCAGCTCTTCGCATATAAATAAGCTCTTGCAGCGCTCAACAGTAATCAACTAAGACTCACCCTCATCTCTGACATTGCCCATGAGTATATCGTAGCCTTTCAGATCGGCCGTCTTCAGCAGAGTCATCGGGTCAGCGGGCAGGAAGGCGCCATCGATGGTCGGCGCCGATGGGAAGCTGAGTATGCCCGAGTAGGAGTTCCACTGCTGCACCGATATGGTCTTGGCATCCACGGCGCGCATGCAGGTCATCACGTGGGCGGGATTTGTCTAATCGGGCAGTGGTTAAAATGGGTTCATTGGGGGATTAGAGGATCGGACTCACCTTCAGCATGGATGCATTGCAGTTGCAGTCGTTGATCAGCGATTTGCCAATCTCGACGGCCTTCTCGGATGTCATGTGGCTCCAGGGCGCATTCATGGTGCCCGACTGCATCATGCCACGCTTGACCACGCCCCTGGTGACCGGCGACATGAGCTGTGCATTCACCGAACTCGAGCCGGCCGACTCGCCAAACAGCGTCATCCATTCAGGATTGCCGCCAAAGGCGTGCGCGTTGTCCTTCAGCCAGCGTATGGCCAGTGCCTGATCCCACAGGCCCACATTGCCGGGCGCCTCCTCGGCAAACTCGGGCGGCATCTCCGGCGACAGGTGCAGGAAGCCGAATGCGCCCACGCGATACTGAAACGAGGCCACGATCACATTGCCCACGGCGGACATGATGTCCGCATTGTAAATGTCCAGCGTGGCCGAGCCGGTCATGAAGCCACCGCCATAGATCCATATCAATATGGGCAGCCCGTTGGTCGTGTTCTGCGGATTGCCATTGTGTATGAGATGATCCGTGTCGGTCTGCTTGTTGCCCGAGTGCTAGCAGAGAGAGAGAGAGAAACAGTGTAGGGCAGAGAAAGAGTGGGAGAGAGAGAGAGTGCATACCTCGGCTCCATTGGCGCCACGCCCATGACGCAAACGCGCCTTCGCTGGCGCCCACACATTTATATACAAACAGTCCTCGGATACATTGGTATTGGGATTCCAGATCTCCTCCCCAGTGAAACCCGGAAAGTATTCATAGCTAACGAGTGAAGAGAAAAGGATATGCAATCAGTTGAAAGGCTATTGACAAATAAATCAAATATAAATAATAAATAGTATATCAACTATGTTTTTAAATTGTAAACGGATTACAAAATGTAAAAATAGGTAGTGAGACCAAAATCTCACTCAAACAGCCTAGCTAGATCTTATATCTGCTAGCTCTTGCAGTAGAGAATGAAGAGCGCTCAGAGGACATAATCCTCTTCTACATTAGATATTTTTCTTTGCTATTAACTTTCTTTAGTTTTTTCTATGCCTTTCATCTTTCATATCCTCAAAATATATATTTTAAAACTAAGTGGCTTACGTTGCCTTTAAGTTAAGAACACTTTAATCTACATAATCAAATACAAAAGTATTTCTCATTTCCAAGTCGGTTGAACTTTCTTTCCATAAAATGAAATATATTAAAGTATATGTTTTATCATGGCTTCAGTGCATTAGCAATTTGAGTAGCTTGGATCTTAAGCCAGCGTTCACAAGTATAACGAACTGAAGAAAACTTGATTTGGTGCCAACATTTCAGATGCCAAACTAAGAATAATGCAACGATAAGTATAATTCAATAAAAATATAATAATAATGTAATTCTGTGCTTAATTATAGACAGACTTGAAAATTATAGAATAAAAAATAATTAAAAAAAAAAAAAATACCATGATTACTGATTTTAAACTTAAATTAACTTTTTAATTTTACTGCTAAACACAAAAATTCTATACCAAATTTTACTTATTTTGAAATAAAAATGCGTCAGTAAAAATATAAAAATGAAGTCATAGTAAAAATAAGTCATAGATAAAAAAATAAATACAATACAAAAATTAATTTTTTTTTTTTTTTTTTGCTTTACTGAAAGAAGTGCTAGAGTTTTCTGGATTATATCTATATATAATAATGTTATACAATATATTCAACTATAATTGTATAAATTAGATTTTATTTTTAGTCTACACTAACTATATAGGGTATACAAGTTTCATTTACAACTCTCGGTCCGGCATATTAGAGCTTAACTAACTTCAACTGTAACTAAATTATAAACTACTTCAGCGACTCTTAGCCAAAGCAAATTTAATGTTTATCAGCAAAACTGTTAACTACATCAAATGCGATTCATACACATTTATATGCATTAATTAGATTTCATCGCAGATTACATGCGAGTTTCGCACAAGCAATTTCTTCAAGTGTAATTCGTGCCAATTACGAGCAACAACAAAAAATGTAACCAGCTGTGTTATTTATTTTTATTTGCGCTCTTCTGATTTACCTGTTTTACTTTTTCTGTGCCATTTTTCGAGGGCACACACAAGCCCATAAACCAGAAGCACATACTCACACACGCAGGCACACACACACACATACACGCACACACTCGTAGTCAGATGACTTTAGCTACATAGTTCGTTTGCCCTATAAATGTTGAATTCTTTCGAATCGATATATAAATATATATATATATACATACACATATACAGGCTGAACGATAGACATAGTTGTGTGTGTGTGTGTGATTCAATATATTCATATCCGTTTAGCTAGGTTTCTGTAGGTGTGTTTGGTTTCGTGTCAATTGAAATTAACTTTGGCACTTCGCATAAAAAGTAATTTATAACAAACCGGAAAAGGCGATTCTACTCTGTCTCCGCTTCTCTCATTCTTGCCCTATCTCTATTTGTATCTCTATATTTGTCTAATTTCCGTTAAGCTCTACACGCACACAGACACACACTCGTTATGTTACATTCGAGCGTGCGGCAAATGAGTATGGCTTTTGAAATTCATTAGACTGATTTGTGGCTGGTAGAAAGTGGGCTTTAGTTGAGGCTAATTGATTTATGTTAAGTAAAAGACAACATATGACTAGGCTAGTCGCTCTATTAGGTACACTCAATATGCCCGAAATTGATATAATATATGCTCCTGCCCCTGGCCCCCCCAACTGCTAGCCTCTTCACTTGCTTAAGCATTCCGAATATATCGACCAAACTGTCTGCTTTCTTTTTCAACGGGCTTCAAAGTGTTGGCAGCCAACTAATGGAGACACTATATACTATATATCTATATACATATATCACCTAATCAAATATACCTGTGTCAATCGAATGCCACTATGTATGTATATAGAATGTATTCATGAGCTCATTCGATTTCTGCTGGCAGAAATTTTGAAAGAAATCTAATTCAATATCTTCTTCAACTTAATTAAAAGACAACTGTTTATTCGTCGTCGATTTATATATTTTTACTTCTATTTTGTGTGTTTGTATGTACAGAAACATTGCTTAATTAAGTCTAAGAGCTGCGCTGGACGTTTATTTACCAAAAGGGAACTTGAAATTTTCATTCGTGATTATGAAAAAGTTTGCCAAAACGAACAATCAATCGATTCATCTGTTTATCTATCTTTCATCATCAAATCTTATTTAATTATAGCTAATCATCTGTATGTCTATCTACCTATCTATCGATCTATCTATCGATCTATGCATCTATTCATCTATTAATCTATCTATCTATGCATCTATCTAGCTATCTATCAATCTATAGAATTATATATCTATATATCTATTCATCTATCTATCGATCTATCTCTCTATCGATCTACATATATATTTATGTATCTATCTTTCTATATACATATATAGAAAGTTAGAGTCTATCTATAAATCTATAAAGATTTCTTATATTATATTGCCTATTATACACATAACTAAGACATTTATGCTGAGGATTTTGAGTGATCAACAAGATCAATTGGAGTTTATAATTGGGCATTTACTGAGGTTTTCTTGGGCAGTAAGTCTATTTCTGATGGGGATTAATTCCAATTAAACTTATTTATATATAACTTCAAATATACTTCAAAATAACTAAATGTTTCTTTTTTTTTTAATTTCTATCTCTCCTACTTGTTGTTCTTTCTTATTATTAATAATATTATTGTTCCTGATGATCATTAATCTTTTGTTCTCTAAAGCAGTACAAAGTATCCTCTGAATACAAATATCATATAGAACATGCACATACATATATACTATTGTAAACCATTCATCTCTCTAATATCTAGATATTTTTCTAAGTAATATAGTTTATCTAGAACGGTACTAATGTTTCTTTGTGATGAACTTTTACATAGACTGCTCGGTCCCATTCAGCTAAAACGAATTTAATTTACATATGTGATCACATGCACACCTTTGACTTTGCTTTGAATCACATCTATTTTCCCAACCGAATTTGGGGCATTTTGAATAGGTTGCACTTTGAGTGCCCAACGCTGCGAATGCATCAATCCCATTTGCCGTTGGAGTGTTGACATTTTGTGCTATTCACAATGTTAAATGAATATGGCATGAATATGTGTGTACAGAGACGTGCATGCATGCATATATGTATGTATGTATGTATGTATGCACGCTCTTTGTGCATACATTTGCTCAACATTTTGACCGGCATTCGTTTTCGCAATGACGTCACTCGCAACAGTTAGGTCAACAGCGACTGTTCCATTGTAGGTCAACTGCAACTGCAGAGATGCAGAGACTGTGGACCCTCAAAGGCTAACTAACTATGACCAGCCACACCCCCACCCCCACCCACACCCAGGCCCGCCATCCATCATCACTCGCTACTTACCGCTCCTGGACGCAGGTGGCCGAGAGGCGTGTGGCATCGAGTACGCCGTGCCAGGGCTCAGCCGGCACCGGCTTGCGGAAGCGCAAATCATCGATAGGCGGCTTGGCATAGGGTATGCCCGTATAGACGTGCACTTCGCGACCCTGCACCGTTACGGAACGGCCGCGCACCGGCCCGGAGCTGGTCTGCACCACCAGCCGATCGATGACGCCGCACACGCTGGACAGCTGCGCCGCCAGCACGAGCAGCGCGGCGAGCAGCGAGTGCAGGCCCAGTCGAGAGACCATTTCGCGGATGTGAATATTCAAGCGGATGCTGAGGATGCAAGCGTTGTGCTGGCTAACGAGATTTTGCGTTTTGCGGCACGAGTGTCCTAGTTAGCGGCGCTGTGACGTCACCTCGTTGCCTCACTCTCTCTCGCTCTGCCTTATTTCCGCTTGAATTTCGATTTGGATTTGATTTTGGTTTTGGCTTTTGGTTGATGTGTTTTTTTTTTCTGCTTCTTCTTCTTCTTCTTGGTTTTATTTAAATGCTGGGCACGGCCTGCGCTACGCCAGCGCCTTCAGCTGCAGCTGTTGTTGTTGTTGTTGTTGTTGTGCTGGTTATAGTTGTTGTTGTTGTTGGCTCTTATGCTTATTATCCGGTTGTGTTTGCTGCTGCCACTTTAAGCTGCCTTGTAGACTCTGCACTACACATTCTACCCACACTGTCTCTGTCTCTCTCTCTCTTGCACTCTTTGCGTCTGTCTGGGTTTACTTTGACTTTTGGGCTTTTGTTGCAGTTTTTAGTTGTTTTGCCGTGCAGCTGTTGCACTTTTGTTGCGCCTCCCCGTGGCAGAGCGGCAGCGTCTCTATTGTTTGAACTGCAAATAGAAAAGGCATTAAGTTATTTGTCTTAGTTTTCCCAGTTGGCATAGCAGCAGCAGCAGTAGCCGTAGCTGTAGCAGCTGCTGCTGTGGCATGCCAAGCTTAATTCAGGGCTGCTGCTACGGTTGCTGTTGCCACAAGTGCATGTTGACTTGGCTTGGCTTGCCCCCATTTGTATGCTACGTTATTTAGGTGTATTTGCTCTCCCTCTGTCTGTGTCTGTGTGCATGTGTGTGTGTGTGTGAGTGTTGCATGTTTACCACTCGAGCAAAGATGCAATAGCAGCAGCCAAGCAAAATTGGAGGCTGCCACATGCTCGCCTCTCGGCGCGCATTCAAAAAGTTTTGAGTGCCGCAACCCGCTCAAGCATATATATATATATATGTATATATGTATATTTATATATATACATGCATATATATATATATATATATTCATATCGGGGCCACTCACAGCCACACTCAAGTGCTGCGTATCGTTTTCTAAGGCAGCCCAGCCTCTGCCTTTGCATACGTTTGCAAAAATATTCAAGCATATGCCTACATATATACATTTGCCTCTATATATATCTTATAATTTATCCGTGAAGTCACTCGTCTTGGCAATTACAGCCGCATAAACCAGTTTTAGCTGCTTGAGCGAATATCGCAACAGTCGCAGCTAAAGCAAACTTGAAGCAAGGGGAAAAAATAAAATTTTCAGCTGCTTTGAGCACGAGACTCGAATTATCACTAGTTAAGACAGCTATAAAGTGATTTATGAATATGTATAGCGTATAACTGTAATTGTATTATACTATATGTACATCACTCTATAGACTAATTAGTCATAATTTAGTCATCAACAAGGTAATACGCAAAAGTGAGCTGGCACAGCGAGAACTTCCCGGCTCTTTCATCATTTCACATTCGACTAGTGCTGCTCACTTTACTATTTTACTAAGCTCTGAAACTTCTTTGATTAGAGTCTGTTAGTAGAGCGACTGGAGTCAGCGTCTACTCTGAATTCCTTAGTCCTTTAACTGAGCAGTGAAAAGGAGAAACTCTTTGCAAGAACTGGGGAACCAAAAATGTATTTGTATATTTTTTATGAATTAGCAAACAATCTTCTTACTTTGTCTGCATACGGAATAGCAGAGCTTTGTGCTGCAATTGTTGCTTCAATATCATATGCCTCTCAGCAGAGTTTACAATCTTGAAGATTAGTCTATTCTTGCAAAGACTAGCTCTCTAGTCGAGACCGCTAGACTAGCATAAACACAGAATCCAGCAATACGCTTGTATATCAATTATGCATAGCTTTTGATTCCTTTACATACATAAATTTAAATTAGAAACATATATACATATTCGCACATATACTATTTCGGTCTGGTATTCACAATCCGTACTAAACAAAGTCTGTATAAATAACGAAAGATCACACAGTTAATATGAAGTGATATATCGAATTTTCGATATGAAATGATCGATACTTATCGATTTCTTTAAGAAATGGAAAGACTTATCGAAAATTTATTAAAGATAAGCTCAGAATGCATATGGTATTTATATAGGAATCAACATTTGAAATATTAACCGTCTAGCTCTAGTAACCCACGAGATCTCTTAGTTATACGGACTAACATAAATATATTTGATCGCCTCCTTCTGCCTATTGTATACATTTTTACAAAATCATTATACATACGTGTAGCAAAATAATATCATACAAAAAATTAAAAAAAAAATAAAAATAAAAAACGAGCTCCAAGCTATACAAAATATTGAGATATCTAGAGATCTAAGGATAAGTACTTTAATATATTCCGAATACTAATCCCGCGCCAAAAGTTCGACAAATCTGCTTCACAAACCTACGACACAAGCCTCTTCTCAACAGCATTTAATCAATTCGCCAGCTTGTTTTAGGCCGCGAATCGATTTTTTCAACTTGTCGCCAGTTTTCAATCAACGAACCAGAATCCAATCAATATTTGACAAAGATATTCAATAAAGCTCAACAAAGGAATGGCATGGACTGTGGATTCCTTTCGGTTATTGTGCGCCTCGTTGCCAGAGCATTTAAAATTCCTGCAGCTGAATTGAGGCATTCAAGAGTAATCCCCGAATGCAGCAGCGCACAGCAACGACTCAACGACTCGTTAAATTGTCTCAGAAGCTGCAGTTGGCTTGCGCTTTGGCTTTCTATTTCCATTTGCCGTGGCTAGCAGCAGTTGCTACATCAACTCGTCAAATTCACACACACACACACTTGTATATATATAGTAATTTATATGTATGTATAGGATGTTGGCTGCCCCTGCCTTGTCCTTGAGCCGCCGACTGGGTTGCATGCTGGCAGCCCATTAGGTCCCAGCTCGAGCTCTACAAAGGCATATTTAATAGCTGCTCCACTCGCTTTGGTGGTCGCCGCTGCCAGTGTCTACTGTCGAACTAATTTAAATATTATTTTGCAGCACAATTAAAATGCGATTAGACGAGAGGCCGAGAGAGCGGGACTGCATCTCGCATTTCGCAATTCGCATTTCACTTAAATTAAGTCAATTGGAATGCCTAAAACAAGTTGTTAGCGAGTTCCAGATGCCAGATTTCAGACCAACACGAATGGGGTATACAGAAAACTGGAACGATTTAAAGTTGTTTGCTTGAAGGTAACTGAGGAATGGAAATATAGCTCTAATAGTTAGTTAATCAATAGATCTGTCTCAATTCCCTCTCTCAGCTTGGTTTCTGTTTAAAGTCTTAATCTCATCTCTCTCCCTCTCTCTATCTATCTCTGTCTAAATCAATTTTTGGCTACTGTATATTCTCCCTCACACTGTTTCATTATCTCTTTCACTCCATCTCTCTCCCACTCTATTTCTTCATATATCATTTTGTCTCTATCTTCACCTCTGTCTTTTTCTCTCTCGTTCTAAATCAGCTTTTGACTATTTATTTCCTCCCTTATACGATCTCAATATCTCTTTCACTCTTTCTCTCTTTCTCACCTTCATATATCATTTCCATTATTATTTGAGATATCGTGACAATTTATTTCAACTGAAATCAAATTCATATTCATTAGCAGGCAGATAGCATGAGAAGTGTGACAGAAGCTAACTATATCAAGTGATATTTCCTAATTCCAGGAAACCCTAATCTTTCATCTATTCCCAATGCGCACTATCACAATAAATAATATAGTTTTCCTCGCTCTAGCTTTGCACTCCTGCTGGACATTCCGGTATTTCACTAGAATTTTCTATTCCGAGTAACTGTTGCACTGCACTGCCGGAAAACTTTGTTGCCGGACAGTTAGTTAATGCCAGAGCGCTTCCACTCAGCCCAACTTCAATGGCAGGCAAAGTCCTTTCAGCAGGATTTCTCCCATCTTCCCTCACCTTTTCCTGCCTGTTGGTTTATTGCGGATTTCAAGCAAGGCCAAGAGGCAAGATGTCGACTGTTGGCCGTGGTGTCGCGGCTGTTTGCCTGCAGATAAGGCGTCGGGCGAGTGACTAAGTGAATATTTTCTTAATTTCTTGCGGTTGCAGCAGTTTTTCTGCGCCGTTTGCTTTTTCCACTTGGCAGCTTCACTATAAAAAAAAACATATACACACACACACACACTTATACAAACAAACTTTTATATAAAAATGCGCATTTTTGATGCGAGCCCAGTCCAGAGGGGGCCAAGGGGGCCAGGGGCAGCTGACAACGTCAGTTTTGAAATTAAGTTTCATTTATTTACACTTTTTTCCCTCTTTTTTTTTATTTATTTTTTTTTTTTTAATTTTTATGCCACACACAATTTATGCTCTAAACTTTAGCTGTGCGCACAAAATGTTGATTAAATTTCCCATAATTGAAAAGTGCGTGTGCAGAGGGGGGAATCTGCGCTCCACTTCAGCCTTATACTTAAATGTATGTGTGGCGCATGGCAATAATTAAAATATCTGCAGCGTAAATAAAAACTGAGACTGCAAAGCAATTTCATTTGGCTGCGACTCAAAGCTCTTGTTAATGGCGGAGAAATCAATTACGAGGCAATCATTGAGCATACATAAATATATTTTGGATTTTCTTTGCATTGGCTACAGCTATTTATTCACTAATTAGGTTTCTGCTTCTGCATAACTCGAAAGGAACTCAAGGCTTAGGCAAGATCAAGTAGTTTGTAGGGACACGACTATTTTAACAATCCTTTTGCTATCCATTCCATTTTTTTTTGCTGTCTATTCCATTTGTCTATCCTCTGAATTCATTTCTGTGATTCCTTAAATTCTTTCATAGGTTAACAATATTATTTTCACTATCCTTTCCATTCTTTCCCTATCTATTCCATTTTATTATCCAATCCATTCTATCTATACCATTCTGCAATCCATTTAATTTTTTCTTAGGTACAGGATTATTTCGTTAATATTCTTTTAGCATCCATTCAATCCCGCATTCAATCCTTTCAATTTTTTCTTAGGACAAGGACCCATTATGTTAACATTCCTTATACTATCCTTTACATTCTTTTACTATCTTTCCATTCCATTTTTTTATCCATTTCAATCTAAATATTCCATTCTGATGTCAATTTCATTCTTTTATAGACATTATTCGGTTTGCATTTTTGTATCCATTAAATGCTGTTCCTGTCTATTCCAATCTATTGACTCCATTCATTTGATCAATTTCATTTCTCTATCAACTTTTCTCTTCATTTAGGGAAGTTTAACTCATGTACATATAATTCTAAATTTAATGTCAAATAACTACATTTTAATAAATTTAATCAATTATCAATAATTCTTGTTATAGCTATAATTTCCTGTATTAATTTTCATAAATTTAATTTCATTAAATTTATTTTATTTAAATTTCAACATAATTTAATAAATATTTCTTGAATAATATTTAGATGCTACTCTCTCTCTCTCTCTATCTCTCTCTCTCTCTCTCTCTCTCTCTCTCTCTCTCTC